>PVKP010001727.1:108519-138548 GCA_004027715.1 Plecturocebus donacophilus
AAAAAAAAAAAAAAAAAAAAAAAAAAAAAAAAAAAAAAAAAAAAAAAAAAAAAAAAAAAAAAAAAAAAAAAAAAAAAAAAAAAAAAGAAGAAGAAAAGAAAAGAAAAACAAAAAGAAAAAAGAAGAAAATACTTTAGTAACTTCATTTCTTTTTCTGGCCAAATTATATTTCATTGTTATGTATACAACATGTTTCACTTATACATAAACCATTTACATACATTTTTAGGGGGGTTATTTCCACTTTTGTCTATTTTAAATAAAGCTGCTACAAATATTTAACTGTAGGTTTTTACATAGACATATATTTTCAGTTCTCCTGGGTACATGGCTAGGAGTGGAATTGCTGGGTCATATAGTAATTCTTTGTTAATTTTTTAAGAAACTGCTACTCTTTTGCAAAGTGTGCATAATTGAGCATTTAGCAAAGTGTTTCACATGCATTATCACCAATTTTTTTAAATTACTTATTGAGAATAATAAATATGGAAGGCAGAATAACACATACAGTTTAACTTCTGCTTTCTATGTCCTGACACTACCTTTGGAGAAGAGGTGACACTATCTTTGGAGAAGAGGTGGAATCTAGAAGACATGCTTTCTAGTCTCAGTTCCGTTTCCAGTAAGCTGGATGACTTTATTAATAGACACTTAACTTGTCCTTGACTCAGCGTATGTATCTGTGAAATTGCAATATTGATGTACTCTAGCTGTTTGATATGATTGTTTTAATAATTAAAAAATGACAGACTTGAAACGGTAAATACGCTGTGGAATTATGGGGCTCCAAAATTATTATTATTGTATATATCATCTATTTAAAGAATCTTGCAAATTTTTTTACTTATACTTAAATTTCCTTGCACTTATTCCCTACTTTTTAAAGATAGCTGTTATTTATTGTCTTAATTTTTTATGGGTTTTGCTCATCACTTCCTAAAGAACCGCATGTATGGTATTTGTGATTAATTAAACACGATGGTGGAATAAAGTATTTAGGGATCGAAGCACCTTCATTTAATAACTGACCTTGATTTACAAAGTGTCATGCATTTTTAGGTAGAAGTTTGACTTAGCACAATGCCTGCCTTTCAAATTTTATGTCTCCTAGTATATGCATTAATAATATGAAAGGTGTCAGTCAGACTGTCCTGATTGAAAATATCCTCCCAATTGATTCACTGTCAACATTTCAGTCCCCTGAATAAACTCTTTTTTATACTTAAAATCTACAACAGGTTTCTTTTTGTGTTTTTTCAAAAGGTTTTTTTTTTTTTCCAGTTTAAACTTTTAATGGATTGAGCAGCCCTTGCCTAACAATCCCAATGTGCCCTTTGGGGAAAGATTTCCATTTGCCTACTGCTTTATACAAATGATCCTGAGCCCTCTCTGGCTTGTTCCCCTTGGAGACCATATTCCACGGTTGAGAAACCCTGTGATAGAATAATCTGATGACTGTGGTGTGGCCAAGGCCTAACATGTAGAAGTCATTGTACCAGTTGATGGTTCGGTTGCTCTTTTACATTTTCTGGAGGAACTAGACTGGAAAGAAAAACATGGAGGCAGAAAGCATGAATAATTTTTGAGGGTTTGTTCTTTTTAAAACTGGCTTTGTATCTGTTGGAGATGACAGGCAGGAGAGGGCTAATACAGGAAGAACTGTTATTTCTGTGATTAAAAAGAAGCAGAATCGGAAGAGAAGAGCCATTATTCAGGCTGGGCTTGAATTACAGCATGTCTTTAATTACCAGCCTTTTTTTTCCTAGTTATTTTAATGTGTTATTAATCCTGTTCCTCAAAATATCTTCTTTCATTTACAACCACTGACAGAAAAAAAAAAAAAGTGACAATTTGTTTTCCTTTGTGCTTAGTAGATGGCATTCTCTAACACTATGGGTCAACGTGACCTTAACTTGAGTTTTATTATATGATACCTACCATGGTATCTTATCCACATCCCTACTCTTTTGTGTTTTTATAATTTTTTTAAATTACTGTGGATCAGTGGACTTTAACCCTTAATAGTCAAAAATCAAATTTTGAATGCTTAGCAGTTATTTGCTTACATTTCTTCCAAACTGAAATTACAGAAAATTAATTACCGTTTTGGGGGAGGAGGGATAAAATGTGAAGGAATTAATTGGTGACTAGTAGTGTTGATATGGATTCACTGGCCATCTCAACTTCAAATAACTAAGACCTTGTTAAGGAAACAAATTGGATTCTATTAAAGTGAGACTAAAGTATTGGAAGATATCTACAAAGAGAATTAATCTGCTTTGGAGATTTTTTATTTTTTGAGACGGAGTCTCGCTCTGTCGCCCAGCCTATAGTGCAGTGGTGTGATCTCAGCTCACTGCAACCTTTGCCTCCTGGGTTCAAGCAGTTCTCTACCTCACCCTCCTGAGTAGCTGGGATTACAGGCGTCCACCACCATGCCCAACTAATTTTTGTATTTTTAGTAGAGATGGGGTTTCACCATCTTGGCCAAGCTGGTCTTGAGCTCCTGACCTTGTGATCCACCTGCCTTGACCTCCCAAAGTGCTGGGATTACAGGCGTGAGCCACCGCACTCGACCAACATATTTTTAATAGAGATGAGTTTTACTTCGGTGGTTCTCAAAATGGGGTACCCATACTGGCAACAACAACCAAACCTGGGAACTTGTTAGATAAATAAATTCTCTGGTTCTGCCTATACCTACTGAAGCAGAGTCTGTGGAAATGGGATCCAGTAATCTTTTGTGTTAACAACCTCATAAGGGGATTTTGATGTTTAGGAGTTACTCCACAGCTCATTGATTCTCAAATTGGCTTTACAGAAGAATCACATGGAGAACTTTCCAATAGATCAATGCTCAGATTTTGCCCAAGACCACTTACATGAGAATCTTTTGTGAGTTGAAACTGGGCATATTTTTTAAAAAGACTCCCCATCTGATCCTAATGAGCAACGAGGCCAAGGTACAGAAGAATATGTCTCAACCCTAGTTGCACTTTACAGTTTCCTAGGGAGGTTTCAAAATGCCCTGATCTCAAAGTATCCCTCTATACATCATTAAACAGGATCTCTGAGGATGAGGTCCTGAAATTTGTATCTATCAGAAGTTCCTGTAAAATTCTCCTACATAGTCAGGGTTGATAACTTTGCTGAAGTTATTTGAATGAACTAAATGATCTCTCTAGATCTGTTCTCTTGATGCAGTTTTTTAACTGTTGGGCTAAAAGATATAAATTTATGTACACATTTTGTTCCCACTTAGCACATTTTTTAATTTAGCTCATTTTTTCCCCTGACTTCATGGCATTTTAATTTCCCATTGGGGTGAATTACCTGAATATGAGTTTGCTGTTAACAAAGGAGGAGTTGATGCATAAACCATCACTGATAAAAGGAAAAGAGTAGGGTCAGACATGCACAAGGGTTGAAAGTCAACCACATGAGGAATTTTCAGGTTATATGATAATTGATATGATGGAACAAGCCCTTTCTGGCAACAGAAGCCATCTCCACATTTAGAGTAGAGCAGGAACTTGTCTAGGTTATCTTCTGAGTCTCTAGCTCCATTATACAAAAATGGATAAACACATAAAATCCAAGAGATCCACATCTTTCCATTTTGAGTCCATAGGTCTATTAGGCACCAGGCAAAGCAGACTGGCATTGATACTTTGTCTCTTCCAATAAACCAGTCAACACAAAGGCCACCTTAAGATATAATAACATACAGTTTTTGTCTAATTCATTACGCAAATTTCAATGAATGCTTCACAGTAGAAAGTTTTCAAAGATTTCCTTGGTGAGTGGGATGGACTTTCTGAGTTTGATGCACACTCATCTAGGTCATTCATAACTATTACCTCATCTTAATTTCCACTTAGGAATCTGCTGCCAAACCCTATAAGCATTTCCAAAGAATGGCTGTGGAGTTCACCATTTATCCTCTAT
The DNA here is from genome assembly GCA_004027715.1 of Plecturocebus donacophilus. Lineage (NCBI taxonomy): Eukaryota > Metazoa > Chordata > Mammalia > Primates > Pitheciidae > Plecturocebus > Plecturocebus donacophilus. The sequence continues at coordinate 112,468 of PVKP010001727.1, forward strand.
TCACATTTGCCACTACTCCAAGTTACCATCTCCCAAATCAGTATTACTCTCATCATCTCTTTAACAAGCTGTTCTGCCCCAATGTGTCCTTCATCTAATATCATCTTGCAAACACAGCAGCCAGGCAGAATCATACTAAAGCACTGCTTTGTCATGTTACTACTTGAAAATGGCTCCAAATTTCCTTTAAGGTAAAGTGAAAGTAACTGTGTATCTCAAATTCTCCCTACATGAATGCAATCCTTTTCTCCAATTTTTATGCTGGGTCCTAAAGCAAACTCATAGCTTCAGTCTGTTGATCATCTTATTCTTTTCCATAGATGAAAAAAATTCTATTGTCATAACATAGCAGCTCAGCTGTGCTTTCTACCACCCACCTAATGGCTCCATCTATCCAAGTTGTATCTATACTTCAGAGCTCAGATAAAATCTCAAATCCTGCATCGTATCATTGGTTTCTCTTTAAGGTTCTCTGAGCACAAAGTTCTCAACTCCTACACTCACTGGCCTTCTCCTCCTGTGCCCTGCTGGTGCACCTAAAATTCTTATCACAGGAATCAGACTTTAATTGCCCTTTCTGTGGATAAAGAAGCTTATTCAAGATGAGTTTTACAGAACTCTTTCTTCAATTTCAAACGTTTCTACTTATCTCCTAAGTAAACTGTAACTTCCATGACGGGACCCACATTTTCATCCAGTGCTAACATTATGTAGGCACTTCTATGGGTTTTATATGGATTTTTTATATTATTTTATCTAATCTTACTAATCTAAGATGTAAATGTTATTATTATCTGAACTTCACATGACAGTGAGGTTGTAAAAAGCCAGATTTACCCTAAATAAAGAACTTTCAAGTGGAGAAGCTAAAATTCAGAGTCTCCTATCATTCCAAAGCCCATGATCTTTCTCTGACATCAAACATCTTACAAACTACCCTTTAAATCTTTATGACTGAGTTTAAATTATTTAGATGTTTAGAACAAAATACCATTTTGTAACAAGGGGTTTTTTTAACCTCATATCTTTCTTAGGCAAACAGAGTAATAGCAGTAAAAAAGTTTTTTAAAAAAAGCATGAATGTTATGAAGTAGAATAATTAATTTTATATTAAATAGACAAGGCTAGTGTTGATGATCATGGCATGTCGCCAGTGTGTAATGAGTCTGAGAAATCAAAACCTTAGAAGCTGAATCAAGCCAAACCCCTGAACTGGCAAAATGATGTATTAGGAAGCATGCAAGAGGAGGAAAAATGAACAGTGGGAGTTTTCCAAGGTTAATTACAGAACAGTCATCTAGGAACCAGGCAGTGAGAGCAAGGAGGTCTGGTATGCAGTGCATGCTGAAGGGCTGGAACCAACACACTGAAGATATTATTCAAGTACAGTTCATTACTTAAGAACACATTGCCCTCTGAATTCCCTAAAGGTCAGGGTCAACTTTATACCAGACTTCATTTGCATTCTTTGTTAATTTAGAAATGGTCTCTTGAGTACTTCTGTAAGCCTCTCATTGTATAGTCTATAGGTATTCTATTACAAATATTCAGATTATCAGCCAACTTTACCCAGGCCAAAATATTTTCTTGGCATTGTGCTAGGTGACCCAGAAAGTGCATAAACATAAGAAATATATGATATAATATTATAGATAGGTTAATAGACACTATTTATCAAGCATCTATATATGATCAATACGTATGATATTTTCTATAACCTTCTGTTAAATGTGGAAGGTAGAGGACGCAGTAGCTTCCATTTTACAAACAAAGAAACCGAGGTATAAGATTTTTCTAAATTTCTCAATAGTCACATTACTGTGAAGTGGCAAATCTAGGATTAGAATTCAAATCTCTCTCTCTCTCTCTCTCTCTCTCTCTCTGTCTCTCTCTCAATAAATTTGGTTATGCCGGGGAACAAACAGCTCCAAAATTTCAGTGACATCACCCAGCAACTCTCCAAGGCAACTGTCCTCATGTGGAGGCTCAGCATTGCAGGCTGCCAGGTTTGTAAAGCACCTCCACATCTACAGGGGCTTCCACAGCAGGGGAAGAGAGTGTGGGGAGATACACACCCTCTTACATACCTCAACTCACAAATGACACCCTCCATTTCTGCTCTCATTTTGTTGTGCAATGCAAGTCACATGAGAACACCTAATTTCAAGGAGGTGTTTGCTTGTGATATGGAGAGGAGGCATGGAAATTCTGGGTAAAAGAGGACAGTTCCCTGGCAAAAACCCCACTTTCAAGCCTGGAAACCCATGGTCCTAAATGGGAACAGGCATTCCTGTTTTCATGCCCAAAAGCTGCCTTTTGGCTCACAACATTCCCCTATTCTTTACTGATATAAACCCCAAACTGCAGGCTCCATAAGCAGAAAAGTAGCAGAGCGCAGAATGGTGTGGCAGAGAAGGAGAGAAGAAAAGGGATATCTGAGCACTGAGAGGAGTTCATCTGGGGACTTTCAGAGGGAAGATCAACCCCAGGACAGCTGAACTGCTGGGGAAGATCATCTTCCCATTCTATCTCATTTCCAGCTCCCCAACCATCCCGCTGAGAGCCACCTATATTCAGCAATAAAATCCCCCACATTTACCATCCTTCAATTTGTCCATGTGACTTGATTCTTCCTGGATGTCAGACAAGAACTTAGGTAGCAAGAGGGCACTGAGCTGGTTAATACTTAAGCCATCTGTGTATGGCAGAGCTAAAAGAGCACCCACTGGGGCTTTGAGAGTCACAGGAACACATCCCTAGATGCTACCATGGGGCCACAGCCCAAAAGAGCTCACCCCGGCTCCTGCACCTGCCAATCTGCATGCTCCCCCTCCCATAAGGGGTGTGAACATATGGTGGCTGAACACACAAACCACCCCTCTGTTGCATGTCCTGTCGGGAGGGTCAGGGACCTCTCCTATTTCACTTGGAAGGAGAGAATGACAAATCTCAATAATATACATTATACCTCTAAGAAATGCACTGTTTTCAACAATATACCTCAACAATATATATTCTATTTCAATTCAATAGGTAGTTAGTTAAGTCTTTACTTAAAATCTTTTGCTAAGAGCAAAGGTGGTGAGACTTGGTTCCTGATATGAAAAGATTAACAGTTTGGTAAGGATAGTAAATCCTATGGAAAGAAAACGTATTAACACAGAAGGACAAGGAATATTTGAACTCAGAAGTAATAAGGCTACTTTGATTTGGAGGTATTAGAAAAGTTTAAGGCATTTAAATTTTTTTTGTTAAATTAGTATAATTTTACTTAGATATACAAGGAAGAAAGTCCTTCTAGACAAAGAAAGAAAATGGGTAAAGATAGAATAGGACATATTGCTTGTGGTACAGCTACCAAGGGCAAGTAAGTTAAGACATCCTCCTACACTTCTGGGGCAAAGCAAGGCTCCCTCAGTGGTGACGGGAAGAGACAGGAAATCTGTAAGAACTCCCTGCCCTATGACTACTTGTTTTGCCTGGTTTTTGCTTTCGCACTGCTTTCATTAACATATTTGTATCGTAGCCAGAACAAGGCATATTCAAGTGTATTATAAAATATTTTATTTAAAGGGTGCTACTTTGGGAAAATATTTGTAAGGAGAGATGACTCTCCTGACTCCACAAACAGCTACTCATGTGCCCCTTCTCCAATATATTCATTCACTTTTGGGTTTGGAGGTCACTGAAAAGTGGCCTTAAACTGATTTCTAATTAATCAACCCAGGAAGGTGAGTAGTCACACACAGGTAAAGGGATTGGATCTCTGACCAACTTGGAAATTCATGGAGAACATGTCAATGGAATGGAATAGCTTTTGTCCCAAACCCAGAAATTATAATGGAAATTCCAATGGCAAACTTATTATATGTGAATAGAGATTTTGAACTGAAAGATTGGACTCGACGTCCAAGACATAGCTAATGCATGCACCAGTTATATGCTCATCTGCTATGAAATTCCTCCTAACTCAGGCATGGAGATGGGTTATATAACCTGGAAGAAATGTTCAGTTGTCTGATTTGAAAGTGCAAAGGCCAGTACTTACTCAGAAACACTGCTAAGTGTCCCACAAAACTGGTGAAACCATTTAGAGGAGGAGACTTTCAGGAAAAATTCTGTGTGGCAGCCACAACTGCCATCCATTTAGCTCAAGTGGCCAGTCACACTTCCATTGCAACAGGTTCACATAACCTTCTTATGAAGTCAGTTTCTGGTGATGGAGAGACAGATAATATAGAAATACATGTGTATAATAGTTAATAAGTCAAATGATGGAAGTTGCTGTGGAGAAAAATATGACAAGGAAAGGAGGTGGGCACATCTGTGACAGTTTACCATTTCTAATAGAATGATCAGAAAAGATCTCACTGAAAGGTAAGTTTGATAAAAGGTTACAGAGAGTGAGGGTGCAAGTCCTGTGGCTCTTTAGGGCAAGAACATTTTAATTAGGGAGAGAAGCAAATGCAGTTTCTGCAATAGAAGCATGCATGTTTGTGTTCAAGGAACACTGGAATCTAGTGAGGCTGTGGTAGAGTGAGCAAGGAGAGAATTTACCAAAAGAAGTCAGAGAGACAGCAGATTGTGTAGTGCGTTATAAAGACTGACATTTACTCTGGAGATGTAGAAACTTTTTTTTAAACATTTTGAGTCAAGATGTGATATAAAATAACTGACATATTTCAAAGTCTCTCCCAAGCTGCCATGTTGAGATTAGACAGTAACAGAGCAGTAGTACAAAGGTGGGGGGGAAAAGGGGGATTAAGAAATTTCAGTAATTCAGGTGAGAGATAATGGCATCTTGAGCCATCGTAATTATGGAGCTAATGAGAGGTGTTCACATTTTAGATATGTTTTGAAGGTGAAGTTGTCAAGTTTTGCTGACACATTGAACGTGAGATGAGAGAAAGACAAGTGCCAAGAATTACACCAAAGTTTTTAGTCTCAGCAATGGAAAGGGACTAAGTTGTCATTAACTGGAGCAGGGAAGACTATGAGAGAAGCAAGGTGTGGGGAGTAAAATTAACGACTACGCTTTTGGAACATCCAAGTGGAGATATCAACTTGATGTGTGAATCTGAAGGTCCAAAGAGAGGTCCAAGCTAAAAATGTAAACTTAGGAATCATCAGGATGTGGGTGGTATTTAAAAAAAATAAGCATGGACTACATCACCAAGGAGTCAATGTAACGGAAGAGAGATTGGAAGACTGACCACTGCAATATATAGAGGTCCACCTAGTTCCTGAAAGTCAGCCCGGGGTCCGATTTTCCAAGGTAGACTGGGCTTTCTTCTCCATAATAAGTTATCAGTTTAGGTCATAGTCACATGACCATGTCTGTGTGCTTGTACAACCCTAGATTAAATGCTTGATATAAGCCACAGCCTCAAACAATGATAATGAACAACATCGTTGAAGACCACCCCAGCCTCCCAAACACTTAGAGCATTTTATATAAACGCTTAGACTTAGTCCAGCTGCCTACTCATAGCTTTAGTCCCACTCATCACTTTGTGTTGGCTTCTATTTATGTACATAGAAACATTTGTTTACCTTATTTGTGAGCATGATTGTGTAATTGATTTCCATTTTGTATTTTATCTGTGCATGTGCTTGAATCAGAAGTACGTGAGAGAGAAAATTTACTAGTCCATCTTGACCTCATCTTTTCATGAGCATTCAGTACAGTTGGCTTCTTCTTTCTTGCTGAACACTTTTCTGGCAATGTCTTCTATTCCACCACATGACCTCCATTTTCTCCTGCTCTTCTGGCTATTTCTCTGGTCCTTCGCTATTTCACTTCTCCTCTCCTAGAAATCTAAATGTGGGAGTTTCATAGGGCGTATTCTTCAAGCCCTCATCTTCACAATCTATACTCTCTCTTTCATCAATCTCACCTGTATTTCTGGTTTGAAATATCATTTATATGCTAATTACTTACATATGCATATCTCCCTGCCTGATCCCCCTTCTAACCTCTCAACTTGAATATTTACTTGCATATACATTTGATTCTTAGAAGCATCCCAGATTTGAGTTGTCCAAAACTCAATTTTTTACCTTTCCTTCCAATCTACTTTATTTCAGTATTTCTGATTTTAGCAACCACTCAATAGTTTATGCCAGGAACAAGCTTTTCATCTTTAACACATTTTTCTCCTTTACTTCCATATTTGTATTACCATAAAATCTTGTCAATTCAACCTCCAAAATATATGTTAAACCTATAATTTTGTAAAACAACCACATAAGGCAAAACCTGAAGTTCTATGAAACAATATGAAACTTATGGAGACTTAGAAGTTGCACTGTAAATGAGTATCATTGATCTTGAATGAAACAAAATAAAAATATTATACCTAATTCCCTTCTTTCGGTATTGAAATGGTAAACTTTTAAAGTTAGAATGGACTTTAGGAGCATCTTGCCCTATTCACTGTCTTTGTAATAAAAATTAAAACTCAGGGAGACAAGTGACTATCTGAGGTTCCTGCAATTAGTAATGAAAGAGGATTAGCACCTCTGTCTTCCAAGTTAGTGCAGTGCTCTTTCACAGCACCAAATTGGCAGACATTCATGACTAAGCTCTGATAAGTATGAGGTTCATGTCATACAAATAATCTTTTTTATATCTGTTATTTCCTGAAAAAGTGAGACAAAGTGGCTCTCTAGATATTTGCAGCACCGCATTAGTAGTGTGGATTTAGTTTTTATCTTAGCATAAACATGATTTTATTTATGAAATACTGATCTTAAAACAAATAAGCAAACTAACAAATGACCTAGCTTAAATACAGCTCAGTCTAAAGTAATATAATTACTTATGGTTAATGGTATTTGTATATTTGTGCAAGGTCTAAATTTTGGAAGAAAACTTCTGGGAAATCAATGGCCTTTTGCCACTTCTACCTCATCTCTTCCTGTACTCCATTACTGCTTTCAGAACTATTCTGCTATAAGCTTTAAAAACAGATTATCATCCTTTATCTGATACCGAAGATAATCCTCTTGATGTTTCTGAAACCAAGTTGTCTACAAACATGATCCACTTAAATAAAATATGACAACAAAACTGTGTGGGTCATTCTCTGAAGAAACTAAGAGTAGAATTAACAAAATGTAATTAAAGTAATCCAAGAAAAGATTAAGGCAGTTGATGACAAAATTATTTTCTTACAGAATAGAGTTGTATTTTTGAGTGGAAGCTCAAATTCTCCTCTTTACCTTGGTTGAATACTGTTATTACTTTGATTAAAGTATATGTTTGCAATTAAACTCCTACTAATGATATAGAAATGAGACAGGAAAATACTGGATAGAAGAGAGCAGTTCCCCAGCAAAGGGCCCACCCTCAAGCCTGGAAACCCATGGCCCTAGATGGGAATAGGCATTCCTGTTTTTGCACCCAAAAGATGCCTTTTGGCCCACCATGCACCCCCTATCTTGTACCCATACAAAACCCAGGCCCCAGGCTCCAGAAGCATACAAGGCAGAGACAAACAGAAGAACAGAAGTATGGCAGAACAGTGTGGCAGAGAGAAGAGAAGGAATATCTGAATGCCAAGAAGAGTTTGTCTGGGGGTGGTCAAAGAGGAGATTGGCTGCTGGATAGCCAAACTCAAGGAAAGATCATGTTCCCACTCCATCCCCTTTCCAGCTCCCCATCCATCCCACTGAGAGCCACCTCCACCACTCAATAAAACCCCTGCATTCATCCTTGAAGTCCATGTGTGACCTGATTCTTCCTGAACACTGGACAAGGACCTGGGTACCAAAAGGCACTGAGCTGGTTAACATTTAAGCCAATTGCAGATGGCAAAGCTAAAGGAGTGGACTGTAACACGCACCATGCTAATTTGGGCTTTGGGAGTTGGAGGCACCCACCCCTAGATGCTACTGTAGGGTTGGAGCCCCAGAGCATTGGCCCAGGTTCCTGCACCTGCTCATGTGCATGCTCCATCTTCAGTAAGGAGTTTGAGTGCATAGCAACTGAACACACGAGCCATACCCCCATTGCACATCCTGTGAGGGAGGTCAGGGAACTTTCCTGTTTCATTAATAGTAAACTATTAGAGTGAAATCCTATATTATTTTTAAATTCTAAGTTTGATGTTTTAGATAAATAATATTTATCATAGGAATGAGACTGTGCAACTTAGTCCCATTAATAAAAACAGTGAAATGAAGCCTATTTGTCTTATCCAGCGTGAGAATGTTTAAGAATATGTCTTTAATTGACATCTAACTTTGGACTTTGGCAAAAGAAGAATCATTAAAACAAATACTGTTTACATTGTCATATACCTAATTTTGGCTGCATGTTTTAAAATCATATGGTTGTGGATCATCAGGGTTAGGGATAGACTTTAGGCTCAGTAAAATCTGGTTTAAATCTTGCCTCAGACCCTTCCTCATGATTTTGAACAAATTACTTAAAACTTATAAGTTTCTTTCAAGTCATCTGCAAAGCTGTAATAATTATTTCTCCCTAAGAATGTTACTGTGAATATTCAAGTACATAATATATTCAAGGTCTTAAGCATAGTGCTTAGCACATAGAAAAGGATCAAACCATAAATACTTGTACATGAATAAATTAATGAATTAATGATATAGGTGAATATTTATATTTATGGCATAAAAAGGAACCTGAAATGTAACGTATAAATTTTATACACTGATGGATTTGTATTCTAATAATGCTAATAATAATGATAGTCACCACTTTTCGGTGTCTCTATTAGTTTCCTGTAACATCTGTAACAAATTACCACAAACTGCATGACTTAAAATGACAGAAATTTGACTGAGGATGGTGCTCGCATCTGTAATCCCAGCACCTTGGGATTTTTCACCAACATAATGAAACCCTGTGTCTACTAAAAATACAAAAATCAGCTGGGTGTGATGGCACACACCTGTAATCCCAGCTACTCAGGAGGGCGAGGCAGGAGAATCACTTGAACCAAGTAGGCGGAGTTTGCAGTGAGCTGAGATTGCACCACTGCACTCCCGCCTGAGTGACAGAGATTCCACCTAAAAAAAAAAAAAAAAAAAAGCAGACATTAATTATTTTACAGGGCCACACTTCCCCTGGAGGCTCTAGTGCAAAATCTGTTTTTTGCCTCTTCTGGATTCTGGTAGCTGCTGGCATTCCTTGACGGGGACCACATTCTAATTTCTGCCTCCAGGGTCCCATTACCTGGTCCTGTTCTGTGTCAAATATCTCACAGTCTCACTTTTATAAAAACAATTGTCATTGGATTTAGGGCCTTTATGGATAATCCAGAATGATCTCCTTATGAACAAATGTTTAATTTAGTTACATCTACAAAGACTCTTTCTCCAAATAAGGTAACATTCACAGATTCCCAACATCATTACATGGACATATCTTTTTGGGGGCTATCATTCAACTCACTATAGTCTCTAGCGTTTAGCACCAATAGTCACAAAATGGATATGCTTAGACCTCACAATCTATTTATAGATATGAAAACATAATTGCTACATAACATAAGATGTTTAATAGAATTATTTACAATGTGCTAAGAGAAAAGAAATAATAGACTAATTTTATCAGTAAAGCCATGAAGAGATTTATAGCAAAATTGCATTTCAGCTGCATCCTGATGGATGATGAGTAGGTATTTGCCTAAAAAGAGAAGAAAAAACCTGTGTTCAAATCTCAGGAAAGACCTCAAAGTAGAATTCTAAAAATATGTAGTGGGTTACAGAATAACCTGTATGATATGGGAGTGCTAGAATGTAGCTTGGTAAGGTGAGCTGGGCTCAGTTAGATCAAGACTCGTATGACAAGATAAAGGGTTTTAAATCTACCTGTAGTCAACACAAAATTCCTGGTACTTATTTTTTTTACACAGCCAGAAAATATTGTCTATTCCTCCCATGGAGGTGAGAATGGAGAGAAGACAGCATGAAGGGTTGACTTCCATGTTCTTACAATAGTGCAGGGGAGACCTAAGGCAGTGATAGTGAGGATAGAGAGAAGAAATATATTCCAAAGTCATGCCTGAGGCTGTAATACTAAGGCATATGCAAAGAGGGATCTCTCATTTGGGCAACTGATTAATACTAATAATAGAAATAGGGTCTAACATACAAATGTCTAATGTCCCTCCCACACTAAACCAGTTATCATTACCTGAGGACATCATGCTCCTTTAGACTTCCACACTATGCTACCTGAAGCCTCTTTTCTCTCTCATTCCAAACACTTTCATCTCTTCTGTATCTGCATTGTCTACCTAACCTCTTGTCTGTTTAGTTCATGTGTTACCTCTTCCAAGAAATTCTCTCTGATCCACTAAAATTTAGGTATGGACTTGGCCAATCGTGGTTGTAAGCCTTATCAAACTGTTTTTGAATTGCCTATTTTATAGTCTTATCTGTGAATTCCTTTTAAGGCAGGGAACCTGACATTTATTTTTGCATTTCTAGCACCTAGTTTTGGGCTTCGCTCGCAGTAGGAGTGCAGTGTAGTTTGGTGAATATAAAAAAAATAATGTTCGCAGTGGGGTGAGGCCAGAAAAATTAATGAAAATTAGCTAAAATTAGAGAGCTCTTGACCCCTATTTGATGGTGACAAATACTTATGGGCCCACCGTCACCTATTATGAGAAATAAGGTGAAGACTAATGATAGAAGTTGTGTTAGAAATAAGGTGAAGACTAATTGTCAGGCCTCCAAGTCCACGCTTGGCTATTAGAGCCTTGGTGACCCACATGTACACCTCTGGATGGTCTCCAGAAGCCAGAAAGTCTGAAGTAAACAGTTGGCCACAAAGAAAGGTGAAACAACTAGTTCCTGCCTCAACTGATTGCTCTCCCCTTGCAACCTTCAGCGATTGTTCCTGCTCAGCCTTGTGAAAATATCCCCCCTAGACATTAGGTTTCTCACGACCCTTACCCCTGTAACTACGTAATTTACCTCACCCTCCCCTCTGCTTGCAACTGATAACCCAGCCTTATGATCATGCCTGTTTGTAATAGGTGCCCCCTGCCCTTGTGACCATGCATCCTGTGATGCTCTTCCTCTCCCTACAATAGATTACCACCTTTAACTATCTGCTCCAACCTATATAACCAGTCCCATTTCCTACTCCCCTTTCCTAACTCCATTTCTGGACTTGGCCCGCCTGTACCCAGTGCAAAATAAAAACGGCCTCATTGCCCACACAAAGCCTGCCTGGTGGTCTCTTTACTCGAGCCCCGTGCCTAACACTAAGATAGAAATTGCAGGTTACTCCTTGCGGTTCATATCCTAGTTTATCTACTGGCAAAGCCTGCAGTGCAGAAACAGTCCAACTCCTCTTTCTGAAACCAGCTTCCAGGCCTGGCTTCCGGTCAGTTCCTTTCCTTTTTCCAGCCATGTCTTGAAGTGACAAGGAAAAAGTAACAGATTGCAAAATATCAGACACTTCAAATCTATTATTTCCTTCCATTTCTTATCACAAGCTACTGAAGAACATCTCCTCTCTGTGGGTGATAAAGGTGAACAGCTAAATATCTGACTCCAGCATCAGGTCTAACCCTAGAGCCTCATCATTATACTACAATGATAGCGTTTATGAGATACGTTTCATTGGGCAAATAAAAAGCCTGTTAAGTGCAAGCAGGTATTAACCACCAAACATTTTGTCTTAGGCAACAAAAAAAATGTTTATAGCTACTCCTCAGCTGCAGAACCCATCACACATATGAGACATTACATGCTAATAAGGAGACACTTTGGTGGAACTGTTATCTCTCTATGTGATTACAAAATGCTTGAGGTAAAGTTACTTACCAAGGTTTTCTGACACTATAGCCCTTGGGAAATCATTTTTTAAAAGTTAAATAAGAAAAAATAGATTGAAAGAAATCACTGTTTCAAAATGTAAATGCGTGACATTTAGCATCTGCATTTTTTTTTAATGAGTGAGAATTATGTTTCACAATGTTCTGTTAATGCTGCTATGCAGATTAGTACAGACCTGGAAACTGAGAGAAATAAGGCGTAGCCTAAAGAAATGAATCAGAAACCAATTAAAACAAACTGTCAGGTTTAGTCTATGAGGCCCACTGCCCCCAAACATGTTCTTATTAAGAATGAAAAGGTGCAAGTGAACATGTTTTTCAGGACTTTTATTTAACTTCACTATAAGACATTTATGAGGTAAGATTAATCCTGACTTTGGAGTAAAAGCAAAGTACTGAAACCTTGATTTTAGGATAAAAAGTTGGCCGGGCACGGTGGCTCATGCCTGTAATCCCAGCACTTTGGGAGGCCAAAGCGGGTGGATCACCTGAGGTCAGGAGTTCAAGACAAGCCTGGCCAACATGGCAAAACCCCATCTTTACCAAAAATAAAAATTGGCTGGATGTGGTGACGGGTGCCTATAATCCCAGCTACTCAGGAGGCTGAGGTAGAAGAATCACTTGAACCTGGGAGGTGGAGGTTGCAGTGAGCCGAGATCATGCCACTTCACTCCAGCCTGGGCAAAAGAGCGAAACTCCACCTCAAGAAAAAAGTATGTTGAGCAACAAATAATATTAGGACCATAACGTACTCCTAATCTTCAGATGTGTTAACTGACAATATGGGGCCTGAAATATTATGTCCAATCTTATTCTTAAAGTTTTCAATTAGGAAATAGAAACATGTACTTCAATAGAATTATACTTTCCTCTCTTCTAGTTCCCACTTCCCAATAAATGAAGCAATTATCTACTAGTTCTGTAGTTCCATTTGAAGGCAGGCATGGCTAAGGATTGGTGTTTTCTGTGTCATAAAAGTAGGAAGAGGCTCTTTTGGTATAGTCCTAGGAGATGCTGAAGATCTAACTACACAGACTTTTTGCAACAGCTGAGTGATCCTTTGACCAAATGATCAAATTAAGCATGTCTGATTCAAGCTAAGAGTACATGAGGGCTTCAAAAGGAATTTTCTCCTGAGATATCAGAAGTCTTATGGCATATACTTAAGGACAGGGAGGAGAATAAACAGTTGTCTTTTTACCTTACTTGTTCACTCTTGCGGAATAAGTTGAAAAACTGGGCATGCTTATTCTGAAGAAGAGCTGGCTCTGTAGGAACATGATGCTGCTGTCAATTGTTTGTAGGACTATTTAGAGGAAGAGTGAGTAGACTCTTCCATACACAGAATCAAGAGATAAGACAAGGATGAGTTACAGAGAGATGGAGTTCTGAACATGACAAGGAAGACTATCCTGCCAGCCTAAAATGTATGCCTACCTTGAAATAGTGATCACATCATCACTAGAGGTGATCAAGTATAGCCTGAATAGCCATTTATTGAATAGTTAGAAAATGAAATTTAAGTCCTATGAGGTTGGGGTGGATAGATCTATTGGTAACCCATGAGATTTTTTTTTTCTAGCTGTAATGATCTTGATGTCTTTGAAGAGCAAAGTGCCATGCAGAGAACTCCCACTTCTAGCCATGTTGGAGTAGCCAGTACTGGACTAGTGCTTCTGATGTAAACAATATTAAAAATGAAAAATATATGGAAAAAACTATTTCTAGACTTTGGAAAAAATTGCAAGACTTGGATTTCTGAAAGAAAGGAAACAAATGAGATGAGCCCAATCATTTCCTCAGGTTTCTGCTTGGAGGCATATTCCAGACTAGTATATGGGAGAGCAAAGCATTGAAGAACAGTCGTCTCCTTGAACTGAAGAAACATTGATCAGAACTTGGGGAGGATTAGGTGACTAGAGTGTGTGGGGCTAAATGAAAAGAAGGGAATTATTCACAGAAAGATGCCCAGAAATCTTAGCATTTGCTAGAGACTCAAAGGAACCCCAGTGCGCTTTACAAAGCAGAACAAATAACTCCTAGAGAAAGACAAAGCATTAAGTAATAATAAACTGGGCAACTACTGAAGCCCATAGACCAGACGACTGGAAGACATTCAAGTTCCAATCATCCAGAGTTAAGTGAGCTCACTCAATATACTGGGCATCCAGTAGTAATCCCAAGAAACTCATGTATTAAGCTCATTAAACTGTCTTTTAGTAAAATCTAAAAGAGAGAAGAGTCTGAAAGTTGAGAGGAGAAGAAGCAACTGGACATTGGAGACTATGGTCAGAAAGGAGTTCTGCCAGGGATGGCCAAACTCCAGGGAAAGACTAGCTGGCCACTCCATCCCCTTTCCAGCTCCTCATCCCACTGAGAGCCACTTCCACTGCTCAATAAAATTATCTGCATTCACCACCCTCCAATCTGTTTGCACAACCTCAATCCTCCTGGACACTGGACAAGGACCTGGGTGCAGGTGAAGGAGGCTATCACACTGACCCTCCACTGAGCTGTTTAACACTTAAACCGTCCATGGACAGCAAAGCTAAAGGAGTGCACTGTAACACTCTTCCTCTGAGGCTCCAGGGGTCATGGGCCACCCCTAGGTGCTGCCACAGGCTGGTGTGGGGTTCATTCCTGCCAGCACCCAAAGGCACTCTCCCCGGCTCCTGTACTTGCTCACCTGTGTGCTCCCTCTCCCACAAGGGGTTTGAGTGCTATCGACTGAGTAAGCGAGCCACCCCTTCACGAGCCCTGCATAGGGGTCAAGGGAACTATTCTGCTTCAGTATAATCCAGCAATCCCACTTCTGGGTACATATCCACAGGATTTGAAATCACTATGTCAGAGACATTTCTGCATTTCTATGTTTATTGCAGCACTATTCACAATAGTCAACTTACAGAATCAACCTAGGCATCAATCAACTGATGAATTGATTTTAAAATGTGGTATATATACACAATGGAATGCTAGTCAGCATTTTAAAAAAGAGGAAGATTATGTCATTATAACAAAATAGATGAACCTGGAAGACATTATGCTAAGTGAAATAAGCCCGACACAGAAAGATAAACACTGCATACTCTCACTTATATGTGAAAGCTTTAAAAAAAGAAAGAACACATAAAAGCAGAGAGCAGAGTGATGGCTACCAGAAGCTAGGATTTGTGGGGTGGGGGTTAGATGGGGAAGGGAAATTATATTAGTAAGAAATAGAACATCAAAAGCTGAAAGGTGAAATAGAGGAAGAAAAAATATTCCTAGATAGTCTAAAAAACAGAATATATATGGCAAGAGAAAAGATCAGAGAACTTGATGATATGCCAATAGATACTAATCCAAGCAAATGGAGAAAAGCAGGATAAGTGGTGGTGCACACCTGTAGTTCCAGCTACATGGGAGGCTAAGGTGGGAGGATTGTTTGAGCCCAGGATGTCAAGACAGCAATGAGATTTGATTGCACCAGTGCACCCCAGCCTGTGTAACAGTTACACCAACCTCCGCCACAATTCTAAAAAATGAAAAGTAGGATAAAACAAACAATCAAAGCAGAGCTTAACTGCCCTGTAAGATAATATGAAACAGTCTAACAATCATGTCATTGGCTCCTGTGAAGAACACAGAAGTCAGAAAATGTATTTAAAGAAATACTGAGTCAGATATTCTTTGTATTTAATGAAAGCTATCCACATACGTATCCAAGGTCAGTACACTTCAGGAAAAGAAACACAGGAAAAACCACAAAACATATTGCAATCAAATTTATAAAAAATAAATATGAAGAGAAAACCTTAAAAGCAACCAGAGAAAAAGAGATAGGTTACAAAAGGGAGGAAAAAATACGTTGTTTCTCATTAGAAACAATGCAGAATAACATAAAATGAATTGACATTTTTAAACTGCTGAAAGGAAAAAGTAATTACTATTGAATACTATATCCAGTAAAAATATTCTCCAAAAATGGAAGCAAATAAAGACTTTTTTTTTATAAAAAAAAAAAAAAAAGAGCAAAAGGAATTGTAAATAAATCATGGGTCGGAAGAAAAATCCTAGTTGAAATTAGAAAAGATTCTGAACTGGATGATAATGAAAACACAACATAAAAACTTTGTGGAATGAAACCAACAATACTTAGAGGTAAATTTATGATTTTAATGCCTATACATTAGTAAAGAAGAGAGGTATAAATTATATAAGCTTCCATCTTGAGGTAAAAAAAAAAAGTAGAGCAAAGAATACAGATAACAGTAATGAAGGAAGTAATAAAGAAAACAACAGAAGTTAAAGATACAGAAAAGGAATATAACAGAATAAGTCATTAAAAGCAAAATTTGGTTCTTTGCAAAGATCAAATTAACAAACTTCTAGCTAAACTAATCAAGAAAATTAAGAGAAAACACAAGTTGCCAATATCAGTAACACAAGAAAAGAAATCACAAAAAAATACTATACACATGCAAAGTGTAATAAGGTAATATTATGAACAACTTTATTTATTGCCAACAAACATCCATTACAAGAAATTCTAAAATTCTTCAGGCTGAAGGAAAGTGATAATAGATGGAAAAACCAAATCTACTCAAGGAGAAGAGCATCAGAAATGTTAAATATGCTTGTAGATATAAAAGACATTTTTGATGCTCTTAAAGTTTATCTGAAAGATAATTGGCTATAACAAGAACAAAGCACAAATAAGAGCATGTATCCAAGCTATGGGGAAATAACACTAAAGACAAGTGAAATAAACTGAGTGGTAGGCTGTATTCATGGATAGTGTGACTCAACATTAATTCGACAAGAAATTAATGCATAAATACAAAGCATTTAAAATACATTTGGCCCTCTGTGCTCCATGGATTCTGCATCCATGCATTCAACCAACTGTGGATGTAAAATATTTGGAAAACAATGGATGGTTGCAGATGTGCTAAACATGCACAAACTTCTTTTCTCATCATTACTCACTAAACATACAGTAAAATAACTATTTACATGGTATTTACATTGTATTAGGCACTATCAATAATCTAGAGATATTTGAAAGCATATGAAAGGATATGTGTAGGTTATATACAAATACTGCTGCACCTTTTTATATAAGGGACTTGAGCATTCATGAATGCTGATACCTTCAGGGATTCCTGGAACCAATCTCTGCCAAGACAAAAGGATGCCTGTAAAAATCCTAACAAGGATTTTCATGTCCTGACAAGCTTATTATAAAATTTACGTGAAAGGCAAAGAACAGCTAGAAAACTGACAAAAATTTTCCACCAGATATCTTTATTATAAAGCAATAAAATATACTGTCCCATAATTTTAAGATGGGTAAAGACAAAGAGACCAATACAACAGGATAGAAAGTTCATCAATAAAACCATAAATAAAGGAAATTTGAAATAAAGCAGAATGCCATTTTAGAACAGTATGGGAAGTATGGACTATTAAATATGTATTAGGAAAATTGGTTATTTGTATAGAAAAGCATTAAATTCTATGTCTACCTTACACCATGCAAAAAAAGTCAATTCCAGATGCATCCAGAACTTAAAAATGAACAGAAACACTGTAAAATCTCAGTAGACAATCATGGAGATTATGTTTAAAACTTCAAAGAGAACAAAAAAAGGAAAAGAAACAATGAAAAAAACAACTCAAAGAAGTGTTTTATGTTTCTATTTTCTACAAATATTTTATATTATTTACAAGTTTTAAAAATAATCTCAACTTTTAGACGTGGGGGTACATCTGCAGGTCTGCTACATGGATATATTGCATGATGCTGAGGTTAGAATATGAATGATCCCATCACCAGGCAGTGAGCATAGTATCCAATATTCTTTCAAATCTTGCTTCACTTCCTCCTTTTCCTCTCCAGTAGTCCCCAGTGTGTGCTGTTGCCATCTTTATATCCATGAGTCCCCAGTATTTATCTTCCACTTATAAGTGAGAACATGCAGTATTTGGTTTTCTGTTCCTAGATTAATTCACTTAGGAAAACGGCCTCCAGCTGCACCCATGTTGCTGCATGATTCCATTCTTTTTTATGGCTGTATAGTATTCCATGACGTATGTATATCACATTTTTCATATTCAATCCACCTTTAAATCAAGTTTAGCCTAAAACTGCCTCCATACATAATTTAAGTTCAGTCTAAATGTTTCTCTGTACATCATGAACTGTAACCTAAATGGAATTATAAATAGACTGTAACCTACTCTTGTGCTAATCACCAAGTTTTGGCCAAAGGTGGCCAACTATTCAAACTGTGCTAAAATAAGGCAAATGCTGAGCTGTAACTAATCTGTCTGTTTCTGTATTTCACTTCCATGTTCTGTTCATCCCTTTTCTTTTTCTGTCCATAAATCTTCCACCATGTGGCTGTGCTGGAATCTCTGAGCCTACTGTAGCTCAGCAAGCTGCTTGATTCAGGAATCATTCTTTGCTCAATTTTAAATTTAATTTGGCTAAAGCTTTTCTTTTAACACACCATTGATGGGCCCCTGGATTGAGTCTACATCTTTGCTATTGTGAATAGTGCTGTGATCAATGTACGAGTGCATGCGTCTTTGGTAGAACAGTTATTTTATTTTGAATATATACCCATTAATGAGATTGTTGGGTCAAATGGTAGCTCTGTTTTAAGTTCTTTGAGAAATCCCCAAACTGCCTTTCACAGTGGTTGAATTAATTGACATTTCCGTCAATAGTGTATAGGTGTTCCCATTTCTCCACAGCCTCGACATGTTGTTTTTGACATTTTAATAAGAGCCACTCTGACTAGTGTGAGATGGTATCTCACTGTCATTTTTGATTTGCATTTCCTTGATGATTAGACAATGTTTCACATCTCTGTTGGCTGCTTTCATGTCTTCTTTTGAGAAGTATCTACTCATGTTTTTTGTTCATATTTTAATGGAGTTATTTGTTATTTCGCTTGTTGCATTAAGTTCCTTATAGATTCCGTATATTAGATTTTTGTTGGATGTATAGTTTGTGAATATGTTCTCCTATTCTGTAGATTGTCTGTTTACTCTGTTGATACTTTCTTTTGCTATGCAGAAGCTCTTTAGTTTAACTAGGTCACAATTTTCAATTGCCTTTTTTTTTTTTATTTGGAAAGAGGGTTTTACTCTGTAGCCCATTCTAGAGTGCAATGGTGCAAACATGACTCACCACAGCCTCAACTTCCTGGGCTCAAGTTATCCTCCCACCTCAACCTCCCAAGTAGCTGGGAACACAGGCATACACTACCATGCCTAGCTAATTGTTTTTACTTTTTGTAGAGATGAGGTCTCATAATTACTTTTGGGGACTTAATCATAAATTCTTTCCCAAAGCCAATGTCCAGAATGGTTTTTCTCAGATTTTCTTCCAGGATTCTTATAGTTTGAGGTCTTAACATTTAAATCTTTAATCCATCTTGAGTGACTTTTAGATTATGGTAAAAGGTAGAAGTCCAGTTTCATTCTTCTGCATGTGACTAGCCAGCTATCCCTGTACTATTTAATGAATAGGAAGTCCTTTCTCCATTGGTTATTTTTGTTGATTTTTGTTGAAGATCAGATGGCTGTACATGTGTGGCTTTATTTCTAGATTCTCTTTTCTGTTTCATTTGGGTATGTTTCCAACTTTGTTCTTTTTGCTTAGGATTGCTTTGGATTTTCAGACTCTTTTTTGGTTCCATATGAATTTTAGTGTAGTTTTTTCCAGTTCTGTGAAAAATGGCATTGGTAGCTTGATAGGAATAACACTGAATCTATAGATTGCTTTGGGCAGTATGGCTATTTTAACAATATTGATTCTTCCAATCCATGAGCATGGAATGTTTTTCCATTTTTTTATGTTATCTATGATGTTTTAGCAGTGCTTTGTAGTTCTCCTTGTTAAGACCTTTCACCTCCTTGGTTAGATGCATTTCTAGGTATTATTTTTTTGCACATGGCTATATGGTAAATGAAGTTGTGTCCCTGATTTGGCTCTCAGCTTGAATGTTATCAGTATACAGAAATGCTAATGACTTTTGTACATTAATTTTGTGTTCTAAAACTTCACTGAAGTCATTTATTAGTTCTGAGAGCCTTTTGCTGAAGTCTATGTTTTCTAGGTATAGAATTATATAGTCAACAAAGAGAGATATTTTGACTTATTTTCCTATTTGAATGACTTTTATTTCTTTCTCTTGCCTGATTGCTCTGGTTAAGACTCACAGAAGGATTTTTTAATTAGACACAAAAAAAAGCACACATCGTTGAAGCAAAGATTAACAACCTATTTGCATTAAACTATACTTTTATTCATTATAGGATACCATTTATAAACTAAAATGGAAACAAAAAGCTGGTAAAAAATAAATAAATAACAAAAATCCCCAATGAATATAACCAACAAATGACTAGCATCCAGAATATTTGGAGAACTACAAGTTAATAAGGGAAATACAAGTAAGTATCTAAACAAGCAATTTGCAGAAGTGGAAAACAAAACAGGAACTAAACATTGGGTACTCATGGACATAAAGATGAGAGCAAATACACAGTGTGGACTACTAGAGTGGAGAGGGAAGGAAGGAGGTGTGGGTTGAAAAACCACCTTGTGGGTACTGTACTCACTAGCTGTGTAATAGGATCCATACCCCATTCTCAGCATCATGCAGTGTAATCACATAAACCTACACATGTACTCCTTGAATCTAAGAAAAGAAAAATTTTTAAAAGCCCCAATGTGAATCCATTTAATAGCCATCATTTGGGCAAAAAATTATAGACTTGTGAAAATATGGGTCTATCTGACCTCTTGTTGGCTGCTGATGGGGTACACATCACTAGATACACTTTGAGAGGAAGGTTTTGTGGTCTCTACAACATTTGAAAACATACAGTAAAATTACATGACAGCCACAAAAATAAGAGTCTCCTTGGAAGAAATATATGTAAAACAAAAAGGAAAACTTAAACTAAAAAGAGCAAAAATGTCTTTGTAGAAACAGAAAAAAACAAAGCAAAACAACAACCTTAATTTGAGGAAAATATGAACAACATAGTTAAATTAATGATTACAATACACAAGAAGATATAGTATGGACAGATTATCACTTACCAAATAACACAGATTCAAAGTAGTAAAGCAAAAGCTATTAGAAAACAAGGGGAAATTTTTTAAAATATAACTTTTTCAGTTGGAAAGCATTAACAAATATCAACAGATGTTGTGATTAAATATGCCAAAACTAACATAGAAAATTTGACTAGCAGAATTTTTGAGCACCAGTTCATGGATATATTGAACTTTCTACTTTAAAAATTGAACATGCCTTTTTTCCAACATCCATAAAAATTTTATGAAGTTTGATAATATATTATGTGTCAAAGAGAACCTTAATTAAGTTCAGAATATAAGCAAGAAAGATCAAAAATAAAACTAACACAAATAACATTTAAGTATGGCAACAAGATATGACATTTACATAAAAATCAATAACTTCTATATATAGAGGGAAAAAATCACTGGAAAATGTTAGGAAAAATCTCTTATAATTCTTCCCTTCCCTTCCAATACTCAGAAATAAACTTAACAAGAAATGGGCAAAACATATATGATGAAAACTTGAAAGCAGTTCTGATAAAGACTTACCAAATGGAAGGCAATGTCTGTCCTCGGATAGGATTGTGCAACTTCATAAAGATGACAATTTTCTTCAGTTTCATGTATAAATTTAGTGCAGTTCCAATACAAATAACATGTTTGTTTGTTGGCTTATTTTTCTGGAATAAAATAAGTTGTTTGGAAGACTGAATGAAAAAAATAAACATGCAAGAATAGCTTGAAAATCCCTTAAGAAGAAGAGTAATAAAGGGAAATTAGCCTTACTAGACATTAAAATACACTATTAAGTTCTATTTTTAAAATGTGATACTGGCATGTAATAGATATACCAATGAAACACAACAGAGAGCCTAGGAACAAGCTGAAGTGCATATGGGAACTTAGCAGAGCTAAGACCTCAAATCGTTGAGGCAGATGTGGACATTTAATGAATGACTTTGGCACAGCTGGATAATCTTTTGGAAAAAAAAGATAAAACTTCATGCATTAGAAAAAACTCTGGATGGATCTGACATGTAAGTATAAACAATGAGAGAGATATGTACAAGAGGAAAACATAGGCACGTTTTGCATAATCGTGAAGTGGTGAAAGCCTTTGTAATGAGTCTCAAAATTCAGTTGCAATAATAATAAGAAAAAAGATTGGTAAATTTGACTGAATAGAAACAAATTGCATGACAAATAAACTATAGTGAAATATAAAGCAAATAACACTGTGACACAATAGTTGAGGTGTCATGGATTGAAGGCTGACTTCCTAAATGCATGAAGAATTCTTTACTATCAAACGGGGGAATTTCAAAATCTGATAGAAACATGGCATTTAAAAAACAGGGGAAAAGTACTCAACTTCATTCATATTCAAAGAAATGTTAATTAAAACTACCATGTAATACAATTTCTTACCTATTAGCTTGGTTGGCACCAATTAAAAAGCTTAAGAATCCACACTGTCGGTGAGGCTCTGGAGAAAAAGGCACTTAGAAATTGCTGGTGGGAGTGCAAAATCATACAATTCCTATGGAAGGGAGGCGACTGTGTCCACAAAACTCCACACACATTTATCCTTTGATGCAACAATCTACTTGTAGGAATAGGTCTGAAAATAGACTCCCACAAATAACAAAACCGAAGCTACACATGCATCATTATTTATAATAGCAATATATAGAAAACAGCCCAAATAACCATTTATGGGAGACTGAGTACACTGTAGAGCCATAAAGCAAGGTACTGTGAAATCACAGAGAAAGAGAGAAAGAAATCAACTGACACAAAGTTTTTTTACAAAGATTTGTGGAACAAAACAGGGTATTATGCTTCCAATGTTTTTGTAAGAAAGACAAGGTAATAAGGATATCTATGTATTTGCTCATTTTTGCTAAAAGAAACACAGAAAGAATAAGCAAAAAATTAATGAAAATGAGTGGAAATGTGGGGAAGGGAGAATTCAGATATGGATAGAGCTATAGAAAGAGAAAGAGAGAGAGAAAAGACTAGATACTTATCAAGGGTCAAGCCAGCCTTAGTTTGTCATGGTGTTGTATTTCCCCCATAATACTTTTTGTTTAATTTGCTATTTTCTGACCATGATTCTCAAATTGCTAATTATCTAGGCTTCTGATTTCTGGCCTGACTTCCCAGACAGCATAGGATACATTTATTTTTATTTGGACTTTAAATATAAGATCGTAACATTTATTCTTTTCAAATTGAATAATGCTGCAAAAGGACCAAAGCAATTTTCCCTTTTATTTCCAGCCCTTTTTCCTGCAGCTTTATAAGTGTTGAGAAATACAGACTTTCTCCTGTTGTGAAGTAAAGAAGCCTAAAATAGATCTTTTTCAAACCTAGCTATGTTGTGATGGGGGAGAGTTAGGGAGCACCTATATTTTTTTCATTGAGTAGTGATAAAAAAAAAAACTAATACTAAATTGTTGGCTAGGAGACAACATAACTAATTCCCTTTTGTTCCTATGAATATTCCTTGGATATTTTCACATACCTATGGCAAAATGTACTTGGAAATGATCAGCAAATCCAGATATTTGTATGTAAGCTCAAATAGTTTTTACTAACTGCTTAAATTCTGCAAGCACACTGGCTGAGACAAATTGATGATCTGGTAGGAAGTATTCTGGGGGAACTTTAAGACTGCTGTCAGGGACAAGGCCTGAATAGAGGATTCTTGATAAATATTCCTTAGCCAGAAGAGAGTGATCAACAGTTTATGTGGTGAGTAGATTCTTAATATTATTAAATTTTCGTCTACCAAGGAACATCTCATGGGGGAAAAATAATGGGCTTTCTGATACAGTTTGGGTGTTTGTCCCCTGCAATCTCACATTGAAATGTAATCCCCAATGTTGGAGGTGGGTTCTGGTAGGAGGTGTTTGGATCATGGGGGCTGATCCCTTATGAATGGCTTGGTGCCATCCTCTTGGTAATATGTGAGCTCTCATTGACACAGATCTCATTGTTTAAAAGAATGTAAGACCTCTCCCTTCTCTCTCTTATTCCTGCTTTTGCAATGACACCTGCTTCTGTTTCACTTTCTACCAAGAGTAAAAGCTCCCTGAGGCCTCCCAAGAAGTCAGGCAGATGCAGGCACCATGCATGTACAGGCTGCATCCTTCCTTCCTTCCTCCCTCCCTCCATTTCTTTCTCTTTCTTTCTTTCTTTCTTTCTTTCTTTCTTTCTTTCTTTCTTTCTTTCTTTCTTATTTCTTTCTTTCTTTCTTCTTTCTTTCTTTCTTCTTTCTTTCTTTCTTTCTTTCTTTCTTCTTTCTTCTTTCTTTCTTTCTTTCTTTCTTCTTTCTTTCTTTCTTTCTTTCTTTCTTTCTTTCTTTCTTTCTTTTTCTCTTTTGTTAATAAATTACCCAGTCTTAGGTATTTCTTTATAGTTATGCAAGATTGGGCTAACATACTCTCCAAACCCTTTAACAGAGTCCTACATAGTATACCTCTGCCTACATCTCTGCCACTATCTTGTGCCATGCTTTCCCTTGGTCAGGGTGCTCTGGCATGACCTTTTTCACAAATACATCACACTAATTCCTGGTCGGGCATGGTGGCTCTTACCTTTAATCCCAGAACTTTGGGAGGCTGAGGCAGGTGGATCTCTTGAGGCTGGTAGTTTGAGACCAGCCTGGCCCACATGGCGAAACCCCATCTCTACTAAAAATACAAAAATTAGTCGGGCATGGTGGTGCATGTCTATAATCCCATGAGCCACGAGAATTGCTTGAACCTGGGAGGTGGAGGTTGCATTCATCAGAGATCACACCACTGCACCCTAGCCTGTGTGACAGAGTAAGACTCTATCTCAAAAAAAAAAAAAAAAACAAAACAAGAAAAAGCAAAACAATCATCCTAATCCCAACCTCAGACCTGAGCAATAGCTATTTCCTCTGCCTGAAATGCTCTTCTCACAGATCCTGTTATGGCTGGAGACTTCTAATTCAAGTGGTAGCCTGAAAGCTTTCACCTCAGAAGCTATCTCATCCTACATCCAGTTACTCTATCACATTTTGTTTTTAAACTTTCTTACCACTATTTGAAATTATCTTATTTATGCATTTATTTCCTGTTTAAATCCACTTGGGCTGCTGTAGCAAAAACACCATAAATTGGGTAGCTTACACAAATCAGAAACTTGTTTCATAAAGTCCTCAAGGCTGAGAAGTCCAAGATCAGAGAACTAGCATGGTAGGTGTTGGTGAGGGCCCATCTTCCTCATAGCTGGATGTCTTCTCACGGTCACTTCACATGTTGGAAGGGATTATGGTGCCAGCTTTCCCAGGCCTCTTTTATAAGGACACAAATTCCATTTACAAGGTCACTTCCCTGCAAAATCCTCATCTTCCAATACTATCATCTTGGGAGTTAAAGTTTCAACATATGAATTTTGGAGGGACACAAACATTCAGACCAAGGATCTTCTTATCTATTTTGTGACTGATCCTCTTAGATGTAAGCTCCACGGGCATAAGAATCAGACCCATCTTCTTTGCTGTTGGCTAAAATGTCAACCTCTACAGTAGCACAAAGAAGTCTCAGCTCATTCTATACAGTAAGTACTTAGTAAGCACTTGTTGAATGTATGAATGAATGCATCACAAAATACCAGTTTTTATAAATGTCTACAGTAGGCAGAATAATATACCCCCTCAGGATGTCCACGTCTTAATCCACAGGACCTCTGAATATGTCATTTTATGTGGCAAAAGGTACTTTGCAGATATAATTATATTTTGAGAAAGATTATGCTGGATTATCCAAGTACATCCCTTCTAATCACAAGGGCCCTTATTAGAGAGAGGCATGAGAGTCAGAGTTGGAAAAAGACTGGAAAATGCTATGCTGCTAGCTCCAATGCTGGAAGAAGTGGTCACAAGCCAAGGAATGCAAGGAGATGGGAAAGGCAACTGGACAAGATGAATTCTCTCCTAAAGCCTCCAGAGGAATGCAGCCTTGCTAACACCTTGATCTTAGCCAAGACCTGTGTCAGACTTTCACCTCCAAAACTACAATGTAAAAATGTATGCTATTTTGAGCCACTACATTTATGGTAATTTATTACAACAACAATAGGAAACTAAAACAAGAGCTAAGTTGGCTCTTCCCAGTGTATTAGCACCATATCCACAT
>PVKP010001728.1:0-138454 GCA_004027715.1 Plecturocebus donacophilus
AAAAAAAAAAATAAAAATAAAATAAAAAATAAATAAAAGTATAATATTTTATTTATATAAAAATTATATTATAGATATATATTTATATGTAATATAAATATATATAATATTAATAAATATATGATTAATTAAATAAATGATGAATTACAATAATTAATATTAATTAATTAATACTTTACATTAATCAGCCTTACATACCTGGGATAAGTCACCCTGAATCATGGTATGTAATTCTTTTTATATCTTGTAGTATTTACTAATATTTGGATGAGGATTTTTTAATCTATATTCATGAGAGACATTGGTCTGTAGTTTTCTCTTCCCGTAATGTTTTTGGTTTTAGTGTTAGGGTAATGTGAAGCCCACAGATTCAGTTAGGAAGTAGACTTCTGCTTCTATCTTCTGGGAAATGTTATGGAGAATTGATAAAACGGCTTCTTTAAGTGTTTGGTAGAATTCCCAGTAATCCCATGTAAGCCTGGTGCTGTTTCTGAAGGCTATTTATAGTTATAGGCCTATTAGAATTGCTCATTTGTTCTTATCTGAGTTTTGACAGATTGTATCTTTTAAGGAGGTCGTCCATTTCATTTAGTTTATCTAATTGGTGAGCATATAATTGTATAAAATATTCCTTTATTATTATTTTAACATCCATTGTTTCTGGAATAATCCCTCCTCTTTCATTTTTGGTTATCTTAATTTGTCTTCTCTTTTTTTTCTTAGTCTGACTATCAGCTTATTGATTTTATTGGTTTCACTTTTTTTCTGGACCTAAGAAGAGTTGATGATTTTTCAGTTTTTAATTTTTTTTTAAATTGATACATAATCGATGTAAATATTTGGAGGGTACATATGATAATTTCATATATTCATATAATTTGTAAGTTAGTGTAATTAGAATTCCCACTGCCTTAAATATTTGCCTTTTTTAAGCTAGAAATATTCAAATAATTTTCTTCTAGTTATTCCAAAATGTAAAACAGATTAGATTATAGTAAACTGTAGTCACACTACTGATCTGTTGAACACTGGGTCTTATTACTTTTATCTAAGAGCATATTTGTAATCAGCCTCTCTTCATTTCCCTCTTTCCTCATCCCTCCCAGCCTCTGGTAACCACTTTTCAACTCCTTACATATGGGACTGAAAACCAGAAGTTTGCTATTTAATTTTTTGCTTTCTCTTTATTCTGTCTTTATTTCTCCATTGTATTTTCTTCTTTTCTACTTGAACTTTTAAAAGTTCCATTTTGATGTAACTATAACTTTTTGGTAATTCAGTGCCTTTTATTAAATATATTTAAGGTGTACAAGTGATTTTTTATATAACCAGGAAAATGATTACCACAGTCATGCAAATTAACATATACATCATTTCATACAATTACCTGTGTGTGTTTGTGCATCCGTGTGTGTGTGTGTAATAAAAACATCTAAAATCTACTCTTCTAGCAAATTTTCAGTATGCAATACAATATTATTAACTACAGCTTTTTTGCTATTCATTGACTCCAGACTGATTTGTCCCACAAAAACTGCAACTTTGTGCCATTTAGTATACATCTCCCTATTTCTCTTATTTTCCTATCCCCGGTAACCACCTTCTCTCTGTTTCTATGTGAGGCTTTCTGTTTTTCATCTGTTTCAAATGTGTTTGTCATTGCTCACTTAAGCAGTTTTATCATGGCTGCTTCAAAAATTGCCACCAGATTATTCTTACAGTTCTGTCATCTCATTGTTGACATCTGTGTATTTCTTTTTTCATTAAGTCTAAGATCTTGCTCGTACTTAATATGATAAATGATACTTGATTGAAACCTAGACGTTTTGTTGTATGAGACAGTGAATCATATTTAAGATTTCTGTTTTAGCTGCATTTCCCTGACATCAGTCAAACAGGAAAAGAAAGTAGATCACTTCATTAATGCCAAGTGGAAGCTGAAGTCCAGGCATCCCACTTAGCCACCATACAAATGAAATCAAGGGGACTTTTCCTTACTGCTAGATAGGGGTGGGGGTTCCAGCTTTCCACATGGTCTCCACTGACACTATAAGTGGAGACTATAAGATGGGAGCTTCTTATTGCCGGCAATGATGAAAGTCCCAACTCTCTGCCTGGACTCTTCTGAAAGCTCAATAACAGAAATAAGAAGGAGTATATTTCTGGTTGCGGTGGAAGGACAGATATCTCATGTGGTTTCTACTAGACCATTAAGAGCACAGGAGGTATGCTTGTTACTGGCTACTAAGGAAGAAGTAGGCATCTCTTCTAGCCTTTATAGACTGGATTTGGCAAGGAAGACACTTCATTGGTCAACTCATCTAGAGATTCTGGGTGGGCTGGCTGTTGGTTGCTGCTGGAGTCTTTGGGCAGGCTGGCCTGGTTCCTAGGTGAGCAGATGGGTGGGCCTGGTGCCCGAGTCCACTGGGGTAGGACTGGAGTCTGAGTCCAAAGTGCTGGGCCTGGATCTTGGGTTGTTAAGGGAAGCCCTGGATCCTAGTTCTGCAGGGGCTTACCTGGTGCCAGGGTGGGCTTGGCATCTGGGGCCATGGGACCATCCTGAATCCTGGATCTGCAAAGTCAGCCTGGTGCTGGGGTGGGCCAGAAACCCAAGTCCATACGAACAGCCTTGTGTCCTGGGTCCCCAGGTGCTGTCCTTGGTCTGTAGAGGTGGTTCTAAAGCCTGATTCACAGCTATGGGCCCAGCACTGAGAGATACTAGAACAGGCTTTTACTTTGAATCTGCTGGAATGGGCCTGAACCCTGGGCCCACTGGAGCTTGGGGCCACAGAGGCAGGCCTGATGCCTGGTTTTGTGGGTGCTAATCTTGTGCCAGCAGCCACAGCATCTGGACTGGTGCTAAGGTGGGCATGGAGCCTGGGTTCACAGAGCTGAGCCTGGAGTTTGAATCTGCACAGGCAAGCCTAGATCCTGTGATCTCAGGGGCAATTCTGGCTTTGGTGTGGCTGGAACCTGGGGATTTGATCCTGGAGTCATCGAGGCATCCTGGCACTGGTGTAGGCCTGGGGGTTAAGTCTGCAGGGGCTGGCCTGGTGCTGATGTGGACCTGGAGGCTGAGTCCACAGCTACTTGCCTGGAGCTTGGGACCACTGGGGCTGGCCTGGTACCGGGGTTCACTGGGCAATCCTGGAGCTAAGATCCCCAGAGAAGTTTCGCGCTTACTTCCCTCTCCTTCCCCAAGCAGGTGGTGTCTCTCTTCACACGGGGATTGGGGAGCCGGTGATATAGGCCATATGAAACTGTCTTTCCTACCCTCTTCAATTAGTCCTCTTATTCCTGTGCTTCACCCAGGTGCTTTAACCACTCAACTGGATTCCTTATCTTTTGCAAAGGTATTTTAGGATGTGGACGGTTGTTCAAATTGATGTTTCTGCAAGGAGATGAGCACTAGAAAGTCCTATTCCACCATCTTTTTGCCAGAGGACATATTTAAAAGCTCGTTGTCATTTTTGGTTTAACCTGTTACTATCTGTAGGTATGTTTTGTTAATATATGATGATTTTTACTATTAATTTTCATTTTTATTGCTTTTATGACCTAGTATATGCTTAGTTTTGAAAATGTTTCATTTACTCTTGAAAAGAAAGTACATTCACTGCTCTTTCAGTGGAAGGTTCAGAGAAATGACTTTAAGATTCCATATTTGCCTGTGCTGGGACCCTGTTTGGCAAATGTAGGGACAATTTTTATGTCAATTTCTCCTCCTAACAGGATGCAAATTTGACCTATCTTTTTCTGGTAAACACACATACAGTGCATTGTTCATATTCTAATATTTGCTCTGGGCAAGCTGCTTATTTGTCTGCTGAGTTCCCAAGTTGTGGGTGTTCTTTTGTGTGTTGGGTTTTTGTTTTCTTTAGAGACAGAACTTCTTACTGTGTCATCCTTGCTAGAGTGCAGTGGTGCCATCACAGCTCACTTCAGCCCCCTACTCCTGGGCTCAAGCAATTCTCCATCTTCAGCCTCCGAAGTAGCTGGGACTATAGGCCTATACCACCATGTCTAATATGTTTTTATTTTGTTTTGCAAAGATGGGCTCTCACTATGTTGCCAAGGCTGGTCTCGAAAGCAATCCTCCTGCCTCAGCCTCCTAAAGTGTTTGGATTATAAGCGTGAGACACTGCACTTGGCCAGGGTGATTTTTAATCATAATATAATTATTATGACATAATAATCATAGGTCATATCCAGGTTTCTGTCTCTAAGAAGGGAAATTGGTTCCAGTTCTTGTTTATACATGGTTGGGATTTATTAGGCATCAAAACCTCAGCTTCTAGGATACATTTGGTCCTCTTACTTCTGTGCACAGCTAAGTTTCACTTTCTGTTCATTATTTTAGATTTGAGTTTCCATTTCATGTATATTGAGCATTTCCATTTTTTACATTGAGCGTTTCCATTTTTTTTTTTGCTTTAGTGCTCAGATACATTGTTTTAAATAATTGTTTTTTGTTCATTTTTTATGAATTTAGAATGAAGTCCAATTTTTCTCATCTACCTAATCTCCTCATTGAGAAAATATGCTTTGGCTCTGAACTCCAGGTTGGGCTATCTGATGTTAAGATCTAGCCTATATTGAATGCCACATGTGCTTTCAAGTGATGAAGAACAGAAGATATAGTAACTAACATATCTTATGTTATTACTGAGGATTCTGAGCCTAAAATTCTACCTCTCTGTCCTGTCATAGATGGTGTGGTATGGGGGACTGCAGAGTGCAGATGGGAGTGCAGATTCAGGAGCGAAACTGCGTTATTTCAAATCCTAGTCCTGATATTAACCCTATGACCCTGGGCAAATTGCGTAGGCTTTTCTTTTCTCATCTGTATAATGGGGTCAAAATATCTACCTATTTCACGTGCTTTTGTGTAAAAGTCAGCTTACGCTACAAGGTAATTGTAACAAGGCTCAAAATATGGTATACACTTCATGACTCGGTTATCATTCTGTGTCAATGCACAGCATATTTTATGTCTTTTAATCCTGTTACTCTGGTAACTTATGTGTTATTACGGTTCCTTCACACATTGCCTAGCACAAAGTAGACTCTTACCAAAAAATATGTTAGATAGATAACAGAATTATCAATATGTAAGTAAAGAAATAAAACTGAATGTGGGCAGATAATTCAGTCTGTGTCACACAGTATAGACCAGAGGCTGTCTGTCTGCCTGTTGATAACTAGGATTTCATTAGCACATGGAATCCTCTCTCTCTCTGGCCAGCTGTATCACCATGAATAAGGAAGAGTGTTCTGCTATAAGCATCTACATTTCTCTTTATCACTTATTCCTCTACTGTTTTTTTTTTTAATATTCCTCTTCTCTGTGATGCAAAAGACATTCATTATCTTTCATTATCTTCCTTATTTCTCTGGACTGCTAAAATTACCCGATCTCTTGATTTATACCAGTGGCTTTATTTTTTTCTTTAATGTGACTTCATTGGGTGATTTTTTTTCTCCTTCTCTCTCTCTAGATCAGTAGCCTTTGTCTCCATCACCTGATAATTCTACTTTCATTTTCAAGTCTCTTAAAGCCTTAGGGGAGAAAGTCATTTGAACCTCTTCCTTTTATAACATTTTATCTTTCTCCAAAGCAAAGCAGTTTTCTTTACTGCAGTGGCAATTTTGTCCTTTGTGATGCCCTTTCTGCTGAAGTTTCTGTATCTTCAGGGGCTGCAACAACCCTTGGCCAGGTGCTAGGATGCTGAGAAAATTTAAAGTTGATATTAGCAAGTGAGCCTGGTGAGTTTCTAATGTGATCACTGCCGGTATCCTCCAAGGCTTCTATTACGAAGTCTTGCATTTTATTGCAAGAAGAGTTCTCTCTTTCTCTGGCCCTCTTTTTCACTGTTTTGATTTACATGAAGGCTATGCTAACCCCAGGATTCCCTGAGAGTGGAAAGGTGGGAGACCATTTTCTTCATGATGTAGTGAGAGACCACCGCACAGCCAGTGCCACTTGCGATAAAGTCTAGACTAGTGGGTACTCCTGGAAAAACCACAGGATGGGAAAAATGCAACTTATCCTGAGTCATTTGTCTTTATACTTCCTTAAACTTCTGTAAGATCAAATCACACACCCTAATGCTCTACCTCTCTCAGAGAAAGAAAACAATCTGACCTCAGAGAAAGGAGAATCCTACAATCAGAAAGGAAAATCTACTGATCATTTTTTGTGTGCCTAATGTGATGAACTGGACTGTGTCTCCCCAAAATTCACAAGTTGAAGTCCCAACCCCCAGTATCTCAGAATGTGACTACATGAAGCCATTGAAATGGGGAATCTAATTCAATCTGATGGGTTTTCTCATAAGAAAAGAAAATGTGTACACAAAAAGAGATATTAAAAATGTGCACAGAGAAAAGCTCATATGAGAACACAGAGAAAAGACAGTCATCTGCAAGCCAAGAAGAGAAGCCTCAGAAGTAAAGAACTCCACCATCATTTTGATCTTGGACTTCCAGCCTCCAGAACTGTGAACAAATAAATGTCTGTTGCTGAAGCCATGCAGTCTGTAGTATTGTATTATTACAGCCCCGCCAAACTAATACAAATAGTATTGTCAGTCCTAGTGCCTGTTGAAACAATCATTATTTAGGTTCTTTTGATGTCCGCATTCTATGGATAAAAAGTATGAACTTGACCAATGTTAAGTAATTTTCCTGCAATACCAGGGCTAGAATGTAAGTGCAGAGAAAGGTGGCCTTGTATTTACAGCATATTCTTATCCATTCTCACCCTGCTTTCACCACAATTCACAGGTAGCCAGAACTCTCTTTATCAGAGAACCACCTCTCTCAGTTTTCGGACACCAGAGAAAACTAAGGAGTGCCCTTTGTTTGTGGACCCAGATTTGAAAAATCCTACACACAGGCATCAGTGCAACCTAGTGTCAGGCCTCTGCCTTTCCCAATGCTTGAGGAAGACTTGTCCTTTACACTAGGATCTGTTCTTGCCAAACGCAGAGATAATCTCCGCTGTGTATGAGAAAAGGAACTGGACCACTGGAACCTGCTTGTGGTTACTTGACTTAGCCAGGAGTCTCAGCCCACCCCATCATTAGGTTTGGCCACTAGACAGTTTTGGACCAGCAGAAAGTGAGCAGATGTGATGACATAACATGTCACAGCAGAGGTTTCGTGAGACGTTTTATGGTCCTGGTAATGTGTGCTCTTTTCCTTCTCTCATAATATGGGGCAGTCAACAAAATGTAACATGAGCAGGGAATCCGCGTTACTTTTATAAGCCTCTGCAATTTGCAGTTGTTTTTGCCTCTGCAGCAAAGCTAATTGAACCATGATATTCACATTAGCCCTCTCACAGTATCAAATACACTGATGCACCAATGGTTTATGCTGCCTGGGAAACTCTCCAGTTTGATCCACACACGGTTTTACTTTTTGTTATTTTACTATTTACTTTTTGTGGTTCAGATTTTTAGGCAACTCTTCCTTATTCATAGACTATTCTCTTCCATTATTTTCTACTGAGATTTAACGGTCACTGAAATTGTATTACATATGCATTTGTTAACTTGCTTGTCTCTTATCCCTCCAGACTATAGCTTCATGAGAATAAGTGCAGTGGTTAAGAACACAGATGTCTTCGTCTAAGTGCCTCCTGCATTATCATTTCAGCACCAATGCTGGTCAGCTCTGTGACACTTGGTATGCTGTTTAACTTACTGGACGTTGGTTGCCTTATTTATGACGTTTAAATAAAAATAGAATATAATTCATAGGGTTGTTTTAGGACTAAATGAGTTAGCAGGTATAAAGCACTCAGTACTTACTGGCATGTCGTAAGCACTGGAGAAAGTCTGATATTATCATTAGTGTTGGATGTCATGGCATCCAGATCTGATAACACCCCTGGGATAATGTAGGAGTTTAATAATTATTTGATAAATGGGTGGTAGATGGATGGATGCTTGGGTGACTACCATGAAGATTTAGGAAACGTTGCTGACAGAGACTAACATATTATAGTTGAGACTCAATGAGTGTCAAGTGGAAGTCTAACGTACACAAAATGTTTAGATTGATTCTTGACAATAATTATGATAAGAATATTAACAATAACAATAGATCTCAATACTACCCTATATTTAGCATCCACTTGTGTTACTATATTATTACACAATTGTAAAATGGCTATTATATTTTTAGGTAGGACACAGATTTGGAGAGAAATTACCTGGGCTTACTGAAAATTTCAGATTATTGAAGCTGGACTTTGAATGTATTCTTCTTTGACTACGTAATACTGCCATGTGCTTCTTAAGTGATCACTTCTTTCTTGCCTTTTTCTAGCCCTGCTTTCCTTAGATGATTCAGGTTGTCAATCTTAGTCTGATAAACAACATTATCAATTTCTTTGAATCAATCAATTTTCTGAATCATAGAACAGGTGAGATGAAGAATCCCATCCCAGCTTTGTGGTAAGATTCATGATGATCACAGAAAAGTTGGCAGTGATCTGCCATGCTCTCTAATATGTGTGGCTGTGCATTCATTCTTCTGCCTGCTTCCTGGTCTCCCTCCATGCTAATACTGATGGAATGTCTACTCTGTCATTTTGCTGAGATAAAAGTTCCAGAAGAAACAACAGAGAAGTGAGATATGTCCCTGGCTCTTGAGGAGTGAAACAGTTGAAATAACTGCTATTCCTGAAAGTAAAATGGTTGGAATATGCTCTTTCCTTTACATTATTTTCTAATAATTACATCAATCTTTGCTGTACAGATAAATGGGGGCATTTTTTTAATGTACTCAAGGTTACAGAACTAAGGAAGCCATGTGGCTAAGATTCAGATACTGGAAGGCTCTGTTCTTTCTCTCTCTTTTTCTTCTCCCTTCCTTCCTTTCCTCCTTCCTTCCTTCTTTCCTTCCTTTTTTCCTTCCTTCCTTCCTTCCTCTCTCTCTCTCTTTCTTTCTCTCCTTCTTTCCTTCTTTCTTTAACAGAGTCTCGCTCTGTTGCTCAGCCTGGAGTGCAGTGGTGCAATCTTGGCTCACTGCAGCCTCCAGCTCCTGGGTTCAAGGGATTCTCCTTCCTCAGCCTCCTGAGTAGCTGGGATTACAGGCACACACACCACCACACCCAGCTAATTTTTGTACCTTTAGTAGAGATGGGGTTTCACCATGTTGGTCAGGCTGGTCTCAAACTCTGCCCACTTCAGCCTCCCAAAGTGCTGGGATTACAGGCATGAGCCACCACACCTGACCGGCTGCCTACTTTCTACTGTGACTCTACTGCTAGGTATGAAAAACACTTCATTTTTTTCTTTTTAATAGTGAAACCAGGTCTAAAAGCAAAGCTTTTCAGAGATGTACACAGAAAGTAGCATAATGACAAATGCATCTATAGTATGACCATTTCCTAAGGGGTGTGGATTGCTTTATATAACACATCTGCAGCAATTAAAGGATCAGTTGATGCTCTGGTCCTTTCAGCTGCATGGTTCTCAGTAGCCCTATGTTTGAAGTTTTCTCTCTGGACATTGCTTTTGGGCAGCCCACATGTGGCCTGAAGCCTCTCCCTAACTGCTATGTTTTTGACAGTCCTTATAGGTGTGCAGATCATGCATTCCAAGTGCAACAGTGGCCACATATCCTCAACTGAACACCAGCTTCTTTGGCCTCTCCCTCCTTGCTCTTTCCAATATGCAGTTTTTCAGAAACACAGCATTGGCTCTGGGCCATAAATCATCATCAACTTGGTGGCATTCGTTTTCCTCCAAAGGTGGACACATGGCAGGCTATCCTCTGCTCTGCAGAGAAGCTGCAGAAGAGTCACGTTGCTTCAGCATTATAAATCAATACCAGGCACGCAACAGCATTCTGACACCAGGACAATTACTGTCCTAGAAATAAGAAATGCAAACTTCTCTTCCCTCATTGTGGAGGCAACCAGCAGATTATTCTATGATGTTGATTAATGACTTTAATCTATACCCACCTTCTTCCTTGCAGCTCAGCACTGAGGCATTTTTTGATTTCCCTAGGTGTCATGTGAGTCATCTGGGCCACCTTGAAGTGGTGGCTATTAAAATGATAAGTTTTGGAGAGACATTTTAATTGCAGCTAGTTCACCTAAAAACTGAATCCTGGAGACTTCAACACTTAGGAGCTGCATGACCCTGACAATTTAGTTGGCCTTTCTAGGTAAATTTCTTATATGACAAATGCAGACAAAAATACCTATAGCAGAAGCTGGCTTTGCTTCTGTAAACTGGGAGAATGGCTTATTTTGTTTTAACTATTATGTATTTAGTATTATTTGGCCAGAGTGATTAGATAAGAAGTGATGAAAAAGTGAATCCGTACTAATGAATCAATCAAGGCACCAGAAAAATAGTAATAGATTCTTTACCAAGAGATTGTGCAACTTTATTTTTCCTGTGGTAATTGATGAGCAGGTCTAGCTGAAGAAAACATGGATGATAATACCAGAGAAAAAGGAGACCAGCATGAACCGCAAAGCTGCTATGTTTCAGTCAGTGTCCAGGACCATTATCACATGTAAATGACCTCCATTATCCTTCATTTTCCTCAACCAAACATGAAGTTTCTGGATTGTTTTAATAACATTATTGGCAAGCAGGTTACATAAAGATATAGTCTACCTTTAAGTTACACGGTATTTACATAAGATCACAAATTTGATGCAGAAATTCTGGGTGTTGGAAGAAGATATATGGTAAGAAAGCCATTTGATATCCTGCCAATGTGGACGATAGATGTATCAAACAGGAGCAATTAGAGGGTTAGAGACCATAAAATTTCCAAATTGTGCCAGGGAAAGAGATGAACACAGATCAGCCTCTCTGAGTGTGAGTGAAGCTACAATGATTGATTCATAACTCTATCTTGCCTAATAGTGCCACAGTTGTCCATTAAGAGATGTGGTTATTCGAGCCAGTTGCAGTAGCTCACACCTGTAATCCCAGCAATTCTCCTCCTTTACTCAGGAGTTCAAGGTCAGCCTGGGTGACATAGCAAGATCCTGTTTGTAAAAAATAAAAATAAAAAATTAGCTGGGCATGGTGGTGTGCATACCTGTAGTCCCAGCTACTTGGGAGGCTGAGGCAGGAAGACGGCTTGAGTCCAGGAGTTTGAGGCTGCAGTGACCTACGATCACCACTACACACTAGCTTGGATAACAGAGTAAGACTCAATCTCTAAAAATTAATTAATTACAAAATGACTTTAAAAATAAAAATGCTGTTATGGTGATAGAAAGACCCTAAACTGTGGCCTTCTAGATACATTTTATTCTCTATCCAAAGACATCATACAATTATAAAGTTAATGTAATTTTTGAGAAATGGAGTAATTTATCTTCCTAACCTTACACCAAAAATTGAAGCAGGCATTTCAGCAAAGGAGAGCCTTGCAGTGCTTAAACTTCAATTGCATTTTGTTGCAAGAAAGCTGATGTAAATATGAAAGGCCTCACAAGGCCACTAACACCAGAAATATTCTACCTCTGTTGGATAACTAATAGATCAGTTGATCACAAAGAAAATTGAGGACCCAGAGAGGCCCAATCAAAGCTTCGGATTCACTATGAAACAGTCTTGTAAATAAAGAAATTGTCTGTGTACACTTTCTACTGCCAACTAGCTGGTCATGACGAATGATCAGGGCAATAAATCATGAATGTATATAGGAAGGAAGTGGGGATAATAATTAGAGATGTTTTCTGAATCTTCGAGATCCATGAGAAAATAATGTGATTTATGAACTGAATGCTTGTGTTCCCCCAAAAATTCATATGTTGAAGCCTTAACTCCCAATATGATGATATTGGGAGATGGAGCCATTAGAAGATAGTTAAGGTTAGATAAGGTCATGAAAGTGGGGTTCTTAGGATTAGTGCCCTTATAAGAAGAGACACCAGAGACTCTCTCTCTCTCTGCCCCCATGCACACACAGGGAAGAGGCCATGTGAACACAGAGTGAGATGACAGTCACCTACAAATCAAGAGATGAAGCATCAGATTGAAATCTACCCTGCCAGGACTTTAACTTTGACCTTTCACCCTCCAGAACTCTGAGAAATAAATGTGTATTGTGGTATTTTGTTATGACAGTCTAAGTAGATTCAGAAAGTGACCATTAGAGCTATGTCTAAAATTTTCATTCTTGGTTCTTGCCTCTGAAAAGTTATTTTTAGTTTTTATCTGACAGCTGCATAAAGCAGTTGAATGAAGAATGCAATGGACATTTAGTAAAATATTCTCATGTTAAAAGACAAGCAC
Source organism: Plecturocebus donacophilus (assembly GCA_004027715.1). Taxonomy (NCBI): domain Eukaryota; kingdom Metazoa; phylum Chordata; class Mammalia; order Primates; family Pitheciidae; genus Plecturocebus; species Plecturocebus donacophilus. Next base: position 12,288 of record PVKP010001728.1, read on the forward strand.
CTTACTTCAAAGGTTTAACCAAAGAAACAGACAACTGTCTCTGGAACTGTCCATGGAGCTTGGGGAGGTGTGATGTGGTGGGAGTTGAACATAGCCCTGATGGTTACAACCACCAGCTAGCTGTCTTACTGCCTGCTCAGTGTTCCAGCCTTCTCATCCCTCAGCTCCTGCCTTCAGTGACTTGTCCTGGAAATCGCAGTCATGTTCCTTCGTAGCTAGATATATGAACAACCATAAAGAGAGGGTCAGCAGTGTCTGCTCATTCATCAACAAAAAGGCTTTCAAATTCTTTTTCTTGTCTCCCTTTTCACTATCATCATTTTAAGGCTGTGTCTCATCATTTCTTACTGTGAAAATATTTCAACATTCCCTGCCCACACATCCATGACTCATGGTTTTTCTACAATACAAACAAGTATTTATTTCACAGATCTGATCATTCTACAAAAACAGTTGATGGCCACCTTACCATCTGCCCATGTTCCAGCCCTGATTTGTTATTTCAGCTTCATCTCTGGCCAATATCCTCTCTGACCCCTGGGTAAACTCCATAATTATACTACCCACCATTGCTAAATGAGTCTTTGGCATTCCCTCTTGCAGTAGCGGCCTTCCTAAACTTTCCTGTCTCCAATTCCTTTAAACTCCACCCTTATTACTTACTATGGCAGGTAGAATAATGACTCTCAAAGATGTCCAAACCTAATCTTTGGAACCTATGAATATGTTGTTATATGGTGAGGGAGAATTAAGGTTGCAAAGGAATTAAAGCTGCTCAGGAATACAGTTGCCCTTAATATTATCCTGGATTGTCCAGAGGGCCTTAGGTAATCACGAAGGTCCTTTAACATGGAAGAGGGAGGCCAAAGGTCAGTGATACAATGTGAGAAACACACAGTTGGCCATTACAGCTTTGAAGATGAAAGAGGCCATGAGCCCAAGAATATGAGCAGCCTCCAGAAGCTGAAAAGACAAGGAAATGGATTCTCTCCTAGGGACTCCAGAAAGAATATAATCCCACCAACATCTGGATTTTTAATCCTGTGTGATCCGTTTTGGACTTCTGATACCCAGAACTGTCAGAGAAAATTTGTGTTGTATTAAGTCACTAACTGTGATAGTTACTAACAGCTGTGAAAGGAAACGAATACGCTTACGTTCATTCATTATTTTATTCATATTGAGAATCATTTAAGTTCCTCAATTTACTAAGCGCTGTGATAGAAACAGAAGTAGAAGATAATATGCTGGCCCACAGGCATTTAAAATCCACTTTGGAGAGATAATAACAACTAATGTTTACTGAACACTTGATCTGATACTCATGTGCTATAGACTGAATAATTGTGTCTTCACCCAAAATTTGTATGTTGAAATTCTAACCCACTCTGTGATGATATTAGGAGAGAAGGCCTTTGATGAGAGATTATGTCATGAGGGGGAGCCCTCATAAATAGAATCTTTGTTTATAAGGGCACATTTTTATACATGCCCTTATTAAAAAGACCTCAGAGAGCTCCCTCCCCTCTTCCACAATGTGAGGTTATAGCAAGAAGACAACCATCTATGAACAAGGAAGTTGGCCCTCACTGGACACTGCCTCTGCGAGCACCTTGATCTTGATCTTCCCAGCTTCCAGAGATATGAGAAATAAATTTCTGTTCTTTATAAGCCACCCAGTTTGTGGTATTTTGTTATAGTGGCCCCAGTTGATTTAGACAACATGGCTCTAACATGGTACATATGTTACCTCACTGTATCCTTCCATATCCTTTCATTCTTTCAGTAAAGTTGGCTCAAAGAGGCTAGTAAATTCACTCAGGGAGGAATTGGTGTTTGAACTGAAGTTTGAGTGACTTCACCTAAAGCAATTTAGCAACTTTTAATTTTTTTTTTAATTTTTAATTTTGGGGGGTGCATAGTAAGTATATATAATTATGGAGTATATGAGATATTTTGACATGGGCATTCAATGTGTAATAATCACATCAGGGTTAATGGGGTATCCACCACCTCAAGCATTTATCCTTTGTTAGCTACTTTTTTTTTAATAACAAAAGAATAGATGGTGCTTTAGGGTTTCAGAGGGGAAAAAAATTACTATTTGAATTGGAAGAATCAATAATAGTTTCTGGAAGTAAGAAGATTTTGAACTGGATCTAGCTTAGAAGAAATATTATATAGTAATTATGATATGTATAGCAAGGTGACTATTTAAGACATCTTACATAGTCCTGAACTGAATTGTGTCTGTATGACTGCTGTTCTTATTTTCATGCTAACTGTCCAACAGGGCCTGCTCTAGAGGCCTATAGGCTGCCCTTAGGCCCTTGCCATGTGGCACCCTCTGTTCCTCTGTTCACAACGGGGTAATTACTTCATCCTTTATGCAAGCATAGGAATATCTTTCTGAGGCTTCTTCTTTTTTTAAAGGACTCACCTAATTCATCCTTAATAAATAATGAATTATGCTCATTCATTATTTTATTCATATTGAGAATCATTTGAATTCATCAATTTGCTAAGTGCTGTGGTGGAAACAGAAGAAATGACTCATGTAATTAGGCCAGACCCACCCAGAATCGTCTTGCTTTTGTTGAACTTACAGTCAACTGATAAGTTTGTAATAAACTCATAAAAAGAAAACGCTGCATTCAAAATCAAATTCTGATGTAGCGCTTGACATAACTGCTATTCTTAGGTCAGGGATATGTCTCAAAAGACATTTTCTTATTGTTGTTGGACTTTTTTCCAACTTTTCAATTGGAAACATGTACCACATGTTGAGTGGTACATGTGCAGAATGTGCAGGCTTGTTACAGAGGTAAACGTGTGCCATGGGTTTGCTGCACAGATCAACCCATCACCATTAAGCCTGGCATCCATTAACTATTCTTCCTGATGCTCTCCCTCCTCCCACCCCAGTGTACGTTGTTGCCCTCCACCCACGTGTCCATGTGTTCTCATCGTTTAGCTCCCACTTATAAGTTAAAACATGCAGTATTTGGTTTTCTTTTCTTGTGGTAGTTTGCTGAGGACAACAGATGCTGGCAAGATTGTGGAGAAAGAGGAATGGTTTTGTACTGCTGATTGGCATATAAATTCAACCACTGTGGAAGACAGTGTGGTAATTCCTCAAGACCTAGAGGCAGAAAGATCATTTGACCCAGCAATCCCATTACTGGGTATATAGTGAAAGGAATATAAATCATTCTATTATAAAGATACATGCCCATGTGTTCATTGCAGCACTATTCACAATAGCAAAGACATGAAATCAACCTAAATGCCCATCACTCATAGACTGGATACAGAAAACGTGGTACATATACACCATGGAATACTATGCTGCCATAAAAAAGAATGAGATCATGTTTTTTGCACAACATGCATTTCTTTGTTGTTAATTCAATCAAAAATGAAAAATAAAACTTTATTTGTAAATATCAATTTTCTCACAACATTTTAATAATATAAATTAAATTTTTGTTGCAAAAGTTTATGGTTTTTGACAAATGATTATCATCATGTATATACCATTACAGTATTATACATAAGAGTTTTACATTCCTAAAATCCTGTGTTCCACCTGTCAACTCTCCCCTCATACCCCAGGCTATTTGCCAACTCTATAATTATGCTTCTTCCAGAATGTCATAAAAATTCAATCATATAGTACATACCATTCTCATACTGGCTTATTTCACTTAGGAAGATACTCTTTCTTTTAATTTTTTTTTTTAGAAATATGAGGTCTCACTATGTTGCTCATGCTGGTCTCAAACTCCTGGCCTCAAGGGATTTTCCTGCCTCAGACTCCCAAAGTGCTGAGATTACAGGCAGAAGCCACCATGCCCAGCCAGTGATACACATTTAAGATTCATCTATGTCTCTGTGTGGCTAGAAAACTTATTTATATTTGTCATGGAATCGTATTATATTGTAGGCATGTCACAGTTTATCCACTCACCTAATGTAAGACATCTTAGTTGTTTCCAGTGTTGCTTGTTTCCAGTTTTTAGGGCTATGAAAATTCTACATCTCCATAAAGATTTTTTTTGGTAAATTTAAGTGTTCATATCAGTTGGGTAAATATTTATATGTTGGATCCTATTGCAAGGCTATGTTTAGCTTTGTAAAAGAAACTCGCTTCCAAAGGGCTTGTACCATATTTGCTCTTGTACCAGCAATGAATGAGTTTCATCCATTTCTCCACATTATGAACTGAAATTGGCATTGTCAGTATTTTGGATTTCAGTCATTCTAATAAGTGTATAATAATCATCTTTGTTCTTAAAAGTCATCATCGTGGCCGGGCACGGTGGCTCACACCTGTAATCCCAGCACTTTTGGAGGCTGAGGTGGGCGGATCACGAGGTCAAGAGTTCGAGATCATCCTGGCCAACATGGTGAAACCATCTTTCTAGTAAAAAAATACAAAAATTAGCTAGGCATGGTGGCGCGTGCCTGTAGTCCCAGCTACTTGGGAGGCTGAGGCAGGAGAATTGCTTGAACCCGGGAGGTGGAGGTTGCAGTGAGCCGAGATTGTGCCACTGCACTCCAGCCTGGCACCTGGTGACAGAACAAGACCCTGTCTCAAAAAAAAAAAAAAGTCATTTTCACCGGGTATAGAATTCTACGTTCATTTTTTTAAAGATGCTTTGAAGATGATGTTTAAAAAGTGATATTTTTAAAAGATGATACTAAAAAAGATAATAAAGATAATTTAAAGATAATATTACACAGTGTTCTTGCAAAAAAATCCGAGAAATCTGCAATAATCCTTATATCTGTTTTTCCATGTACAAATGTCTTTTTCTTTCAGATTATCTTAAGATTTTGTCTATATCACTAGTTTTAAGCAGTTCAATTATTATGTTTCTGGGTAAAGGTTAGTTTATCTTTTCAATGTCTGGGGTTTGTTGATCTTCTTTAATAGATGATTGTAAAATTTTTATTAAATCTTTAATATTCAAAGTTCAAAAGTTCAAAAAGTAAAATTTTTGTCTTTGGCAACATTATACTACAAAATTCACTGTATTTATCTCAAATTAAAAGACTTTAGAAATTATGTATCACACCTCTTCTTCTATCATGACAGAAACACCAGGGATCTCAATCAGTGGGCAACGAGAATTCATCAGGCAACACGGTGGCACGAGCGGTAGCAGATGGTTCCTTCACTCTATGAGGAAAAACAGCTGTCTAAGCTTGAGAATTTTTCAAATAAAAGCTTTAATGTTGTTTTCTCCTATTCTCAGGACACTAGGATAGCACTGTGTTATGATGTGTCACTTCAGACACACAGCTTATGCTCTCAGGTCGGCCTCATCGAGTCACTGCACAACTTAGGGGAACATCATTCATATTACAGAATATTAAGAATTAGTTGTTCTTGTTACTATGCACTTTTTGGAGCTGGCCTTTTTAGGGTTTTAATCTGCATAGGTGGAAGGATTAGTATGAAGGTATTAAATGAACAAAGTAGAACTTTAACAAATAGGAGCAACTTTGTGCCTGGCTTCAATTCCAGATGGGATCTAGAATAAAATCAAGGAAACATGGTATAAAATAAGCAATCAGAATAAGCATAGTTAAAGTCAATAGATTGTAAAGGTTATAGGTAGAAGCTGATGTCACCAAATGAACCTTGATTGAGATTCTGACTCTGTCATATACTGGGTGTGTTGGAGTTAAGGGCTTCAGTAAAATAATAGTACCTTGCTAATGGAGCTAGCCTGTTTAATCGCTATTATAATGTCTGAATGAAATGGTACAGGTTTAAATCCTCTCAGCAAATTGCCTGATCTACCTTGATCCCTCAAAGAGTAGTAGTTATTATTTATTAGACAATGAGGTTGAAGCTACAATTGACAGAATGCAAAAACTTTGCCAATAGGTTCCATGATTCTGATGCAGTATACATCATTTTTTTATACAATATTATACGGGATCTAGAAATTGGCAAGAAGAAGAATGAGTCATACCTGAAAGAAAAGCCAAGGAACCAAAAGAATACTGTGGATGTTAACCAGCCTAAAGAAAAGAAGAAAAAGTAATAGAGCTGAAATACACAGTCAGGAGTCTGGGAACCATGGAGATAAAGAATAATAGTGAACAGGAAGGGAGGAATGAAAGTCTGAGGAAACTGTCAGTTACTGGTGATTGTAGGCAAGTTTCCTCATCTATAAATGGATAAATTTGATGAATAAAACACTGCTCCTGGGAATTAAATAAGATTAAATAAGAAACCAACCACATGAACATTCACCACAATGACAGAGAGTAGACCTAGTCAAGGTCAGCTATTACTATATCATGATGATGGTATTGGGTAGGTCACGGACATCTTCTGCAGTTAACACTTAGTCATACCTGACATAGGTCTTAAGGCATTAGAAATTACAAATGAGTAAATGTGGATTTGAAGACACTAAAAGAAGCACTGGAATGAAAAAGTGGAAGTATAGAGAGAAAAAGATCATAATGCATAAACATTATGTTAGTGTCCATGGGGTCAACTGTGACTGGATTGTTGATTCTGTCTAAAACTTTTGGAAACGAGCATGTATTTTAAGTCTGTTTCCTTTGCTGATTTGGAGTTTGCTTATTTCTAACTTCAGGAGAAGCTTTTGTGACCATAAGCCTTCTGAAAGAAAAAGTAAACAATTAAAATTATTACTTCTGCTTAATAGAAGAGTGAGGTTTAGAGATATCTAGGGATTAGTTCATAGTCTCCTAGCTCATGAGTGGTAACTAAGGTTTGAACCCAGTCATTTTCCCTAAATGAGCTCCCATTCTATTCTTTCTTGTTGCTATATAAGGAGCATGTTAGATATTTAAACATGAAGGTGGTAACTCCCATAAAACTGAACAGCAGGACAGATGTTGTTTGCTGGAGGTTGAGCCAGATCTCTCTCTGAGTAACAAATTGCTGTCTCAGCGCTGCTGCTGATGCATAGTCTGCTCTCCTGCCCCAGGCACTAGAAACAACAGCGGGGACCTTCCATATGGCACGAAAGTCCCCTAAGCCTTCCATATGGCACGAAAGTCCCTAGGAGGCATAGCCATGTGACTCCACTGAACTTGCTTTAATACTTAAGCCACATGCAGCTGGGGCAAGGGTCTAGCTTTGGTCTGGATGAACTTAGGGGCTGCCTACAGAGTCCACCTGATGTCTAGGTCCAAGCAGTGCCTTCATGGCAAATGTATTTTTCAGTTAAGCAAATTCTGGGTAATTACGGAATTTACAGTTTTGATATTTTATTAATGAATGAGCTTGCATGAGATATTGAAGGCAATCCATGAGCATATGCATATTTATATCATGAAAGCATTTTTGGTTTATTTGTATCTTAGTACTGCAGAGGCACAGTTGGTATCTGGCAGTTTAAAGCAAAATGAAATCCTTTCCTTTTACAATTATATAAAGCTAAGTTATGAATGGGGAAGTTACCCTGCAAATCATCTCATCTACTATTTTTATAAATAAGATGACTGATGTCTCAGGGGCACCAGTGGAACTTGGCTGTGGTCACAAGCTGATGAGTAGAGCAGCCTGGATCTGTCCCATGACGCCTGGATTTGGGCTTCTCCTCCCTTTTGTGTCTGGTAAAAGCCACATACATATAAAGTACCAGTTCTCTATTTTTCATCTTTCCTTTTGTTTTTGTTCCTCTTTCATTTCTTTATTATCCAATTCAATTCATAATTTAATAATTTTCCCATTCTTTATCTCTTTATGTACTTTGTTCATTTTCTCCCCTTTTAGAAAGGGTAAAAATATTCTTTATACAGTGTGTTCAATCTGAAAAAGCTTTGTTTGTTTTTCCTGTTTCCAGTGCTTATAAAATGGAAACTCAGGATAAGTGCCTTGGCTAAGTTTACACAGCTATCCAGAAACATGCTAAAGCTTCTTTTGCTATCAATCTTATATATTGATTTACTTATGACTGTAGAGCATTTTCTTTTTTTTTTTTTGAGACAGAATCTGGCTGTGTCACCTAGCCCAGGCTGGAGTGCAGTGGCACGATCATGGCTCACTGTAGCTCACCCTTCCCTGTTCAAGCAATCCTTCCACCTCAGCCTCCCAAGAAGCCGGGACTACAGTCATATGCCACCACGCCCAGCTAATTTTTGTATTTTTTGTAGAGATAGGAGTTTGCCCTGTTGCCCAGGGTGATCTCAAACTGCTGGGCTGAAGCACTCTATCCAGCTCAGCCTCCTAAACTGTTAGGATTATAGGCTTGAGCTACAATGCCCAGCCCATTTTTTTTCAATAGAGTTAACACTGTGGGTCATAACCTTCATATTACTGGTAGTATGACAGCGCTATTCTTTCTTCAATACCTATATAAAAAGCTTTAGTACTTGCTTCTTCAAATGTCTAAAATTTTAAAAGAGGAGCTCACACAAATTTCACCGGTGAGATGTTATGTTAACTAGTTTCAACATTTACAAAGGAGAGATTTTATTGTGCTGCCTCATAAAATAATTACTATCCTAATTTTAAAAAAGCATAAAAGTGTATTTTCAACAACTACTGACACATGAATGAGCAGACATCACATCAGCACATCCTTCTCAATTTACATAGTCTTTGAAAATCTAATTTACTGAGTTTGTTTATGTCTTCAGTTACCAATCACTACCTTGATTAGCCTAGATTAATCAAAATTGCTTTAAGGAAATTGATCCGTTAAATCTTTCTGATGTAATCTGTCAAGCACACACGATTCAGTCCTATTGTATGTACTTAACTTAGGCCTTTCTGGGCTCATCTTCTTCACAGATACCCCCATGAGACTCTGGATATGCCTGGGCAGGCTGCTAGCAGTGTAGGTTAACAGATTTTTTATTTGCTTAAGAATATAATTGATTTCATGAATACTGAATGAGTTTAGACCAATGGCTGAAAACAAAGGTTAAGTCCATTGTACTAGACTGTGGTATTTAAGCTGCTTTCCTCATCACACCCACTTCTAAGGAATCTACCTGTCCTTCAGTCCATAGCTAGCCTTTCTTTTACTACGTAACCCATGTTCTTCACTTTTTACAGCTATTTGAACGAAAGATGAGCACTTCATGCAAAAGCAGTAAAATAAAGCCTGGACGATGATTTTTGCCTTGACATGAAGAAGTGAATGTGGTCAATCACAGTTTTCTTCAAGAAATCTGAAGTAAAAAATTTTGAAAGAATTAGTTCATCTGTAGGGAGATCAACAAACATATGAAAATACAAGACTGACACCTTGCCCTCTTCCATATGAATAAGTATGTTTATTATTTAGTGTACTCATAAAAAATATACTTTGAATTCAGGAATAAACTTCAAAATACAAGAACACCCTATCTAATACTAACTCCCCAAATAAATAATGTCTAAGCCCCTTTCCTATATATTTCTGATTCTCTAATCAGAAATATAACACATAACAATCCTTATAGAGATAATAATTATAAGTCACAACTTCTGTTTTCCTACCAATGATCAGGCTATTTGTAACTTCCATTTTCTTTAGAATCACCATGTACTTTTTATTCTGAAAGCCCAGTTCACCTGATGGCTGGACTCTTTCTATAGCAAACATTGCAAGTAAATGTATTTTATTACTATTTTCATGCTCAACATTTTTTTGTTTACTTTTTTAGTACAAAGATCATGAGTAAGGGCCCATGAAATAAACAGAGCTTCTGATTCCGAGGTCAATTTTAGTTTTAGCCCACATGTTTCCTTAAAATCAATATCCTCTTTTGGGGAAAAAAAAAGATGACTTGTTTCTTACAGCTAAGAATGAAACCAAAACATGTCATAGCAAATTGAGAAGTCTTGATCATCCTTAACAGTGACAGGAGTGTATGGAATTCTCTTGCTGTGGCAGACCCTCAGCTCACCTGGCTGAGCATCAGAAGGGAGTGGATGATAAAGCACTACGGTGTAGGTGTACTTATGCAATCTTCCTACCAAATTTCCTGTGAATTCCTAAAAACGTATAGCAGCGCTTTCTAAACACTGGTTCCTGGACTGGAGTCCATCTAGAATGATTTTTCTAAAAATGAAAAAAAAAATTTGTAGTTACTTTTTATATAATAAAATTTATTAAATTTAGAAAGATGTTCTTCATGTAAATATCTCTTCCTTTCTATATTCTGGAGTTCAAATATCCCTTCTTTTTTGAAAAGATAATATTAAACAGTGTTTCTTTCTGAAGATCTTAAATTCGCTTAGTTTGTCACCATATGTTAATCCAAATGTACATTTTAAATTTTACTAGAAAATTTAGCATGGAGACTACTGAAGTAGAGTCAAGATCTGCTGGAAAAATAACCATGTATTGAACCGAGAAGCCATACAGAAGCCAAAGGTAAGTCCAAGAAAGAATGATCACAGGCCCTACAATGAGCTTTGGTATAGCCAAGGGTGTCATGGCTTCTCCAGAGCTAAATGGTCACCTTGGGAGCTCACAAACTGGAGGAGGAATTTGGGGGCCAAGGTTGCTGAAAGGGTAGTTATCCAAGAATACTGTTTATTACCATGGCTACAGCCTTATTCCATGTGGGTGTCTCCTGGTCTGTGAAACCCAGGAAAGATGGATTTTTTTTTTTTAAGCCCAAAGAAATTGGACAATAGACAAAGTTAATGAGATACATGGAATCCCCTCTTTTGTGCACTTGTATGTGGTTTCACTTTTCTACCTAGGCCTATGGTTTCTAAACCTGGATGGATATTAGAACACCTAGAGATTTATATAACCACCAAAAGAGCACTGTGATGAGTCTGGAGGCCTTGACCTTCTCCATGGTGTGCCCTTGTGCAAGCCACTTCATTCCAGTTTCTCATTACAAAATAAAGTCACTGGAATAAATAATCTCAAAGCTTCCTTTTAGCTCAGATGTTCTGTAATTCTGTTCTTTTACACACATTTATTTTCCCCTCCAACGAAGAAATAACATGTCTTGATTCCAAGATGGAAAGATGAAGTTAATTTTTAATATATTTCCATTCATTTAAATTTTGAATTTAAAAAATAATGAAACAACTCATGCACCTGATTTTTATCTTAAAAGCAGAGATGGCAAAGAATTAGAGTATCTTATTGCTTCTTTTGTTGGGGAGTCATGGCCATAGTTGGGGATCTTGCCGAAGGACAGCAAGATCTCTTTGTTGGCACACCCAAAGGACTTGCTGGAATTACAGAAGTTGCCAGAAAGCTGTTCACAGGGAAATGTCTCATCACAAGCACTCTGCTACAAAACCACTTGAGGAGATTGTTGGGGGAAGCTGCTGGTCACCAGGAGTTGCTGGCTGCTGTGCACTGCAGGACCCAGACACCAGAGAAAGGGGAGGCCCTGCTGGGGAAGTTTTGTGTGTGACAGGAGCTCAACCTGGAGAAGCCACATGACCCAGCAGGAGTCTGCACAAGGAGCACGCTGGAAGCAGGAAGCAAAACTCCTTCCTTTCTTCTGAAATGTCTCTCAAGCACTCTCTACTATCAAAATTTAGCATTGTGTTTGCTAGCAGAGAAAAAATACTTAAAGGCCCCAGATCCACTTTCATAGAGCCAGCTAAAAGAGTTAATTAGAAGCTGAGATGCCGTAAAGTTGATAACAGCACAAGCTTTTTGAGGGAGACAACATGTCTGACTGTTCCTATGTTCTTCTGCCTGGAGAACAAAGGGATTGCAGAAGGTTTGTGGAAACTGTCATTACAGTGCACATCAATTGTTCTGTGTGGGTTGTCCCCAAAGTCCCCACTACAGGAGATTGGTCCACACTCAGGTTTTCCTGATTTCCAACATGTACTCCATCTTCCGCTCTGTTCTTATCTTACCACTGGAACTGGTCTCCATCTGTGGGTTTCTGACCTTGGAATAGTTTCCTGCAGACACTTCCTTAGTATTCTTTAATTCCACAGACTCTAAAATGGGGAGAAATTCACGGAACTGTGTTTACTTTACTTTTTTCAGTAAACTGTGTTTACTGAACTGACCCTAAGTGGAACTGAAAATAACTGAGTGTATTTTCTCATTGCTTCTCATGAGAGATTACCTGCTTTCAATTTTGCTTGTTTAGCAACTTTCCTTAAACAGAAAAGCCAAAGCATAGAAAAGTATCATTAGTGCCACAGTCCCTTGTTTCACAAGGATTGGGAAAATGGTGGTTAGTATTTTGGCAATTTGATTTTAGGGCATGAAGAAGCACAGAAATGGTAAATGGAAGCAGTGTATATTGTTTTCTTCTTCCTCAGCTGAACTCCATATTGTCACCTGCATATTGCAAATGATGTTCTGATTGGAGCTACCAAGGGCTCTAGAAGCAGGAAGTACCATCAGTGCCAAGCTTTGTTCTACACAGGAACAGGAGTTATGACGTGATGAATGGAGAAATCTCAGCTGCCCCACAGAGGGTCCTATGGGTGAAGAAAATTTTAAATGTGCCAAGTTCCAGAGTTATCCTTCCTCTCTACAGGTCTTGAAAATAAATCACATTGAAGTCATATCAGCCTGTCCAATGTTGACAAAGATCTCAGGGATAACTAAGTAAAAATACCAGTCGGTCAGAGTGGTGACTCACACCTGTAATCCCAGCACTTTTGGGAGGCCGAGGCAGGTGGATCATGAGGTCAAGAGTTTGAGACCAGGCTGACCAATATGGTGAAACCCCATCTCTACTAAACATACAAAAAAAAATTTAAAAGTCAGGCATGGTGGTGTGTGCCTATAGTCCCAACTACTTGGGAGGATGAGGCTGGAGAATTGCTTGAACCCAAGAGGTGGAGGTTACAGTGAGCCAAGAATTTGCCACTGCACTCCCTGGTCAATAAAGGGAGACTTTATCTTAAAAAAAAAAAAAAAAAAAAAAAAAAAAAAGCCAAGACCTTTCTGTTGCCTATATAAACTAAAACCTATCTTGGGGTTGGTTTGCTAAGCATTTCTCTGTATGTGTGTGTATGCATGTACATGCATATGTGTGCCCTATTTTATTAGAAATTTAACATTTTGTTCTTTTAAAATATGACTTTTTTCTACAATTATAATGATAGTGTATCATGATCATAACACTTAAGGAAATATAGAACAAGAAAAAGAGAAAGATGAGAAAGATTAAAGTCCCACCTTGAACAGAATTTCATTTGAGAGGTCTCTAAGTACAAACATTCACTATTTTGATGAGAAACAGGAAGAAGAGATAGGGTCACTACACATCCCCATGTTTTTGTGTCTTTTGATCTTTCTCACTTCTCTGTAATGCATTCAACTCTTTCCAAGTTTCAGCCAAGATTCAATAATTTTAAATCTGACCTCTTAACTTTTAACTTGTGTTTTAACATCTGAATCCCCATTTCTTTTCCACATATATAAGGGATGAGTTGAATTTTTTTGAATGTACTTATTGGATGAAGATGTCTTTAGATATTCATTACAGGACAAAGTGAGAGCCTTGGATTTCCTCCAGAGCATTGGGTCAAAATGGGCACGAAGCCAGTTTTCCAGATGAGGCTCTTCAGAAGGAAGAAGGCAGCACACACAAAAGGCTCAGTGAAGGAGGACTACACTGTAGAATAGAGGAATAGCATTTAATAAAACAAAATGCCATCAGAAAAGTGTTCATGATCTGGAGACCAAACTTTTATGGTGCAGACAATCTGATAGAGCAGGTACAAATTCCTACTTCACCACTGACCAGACTTGTACACCTGAGTAAGCTACCTAACAACTTGTTACCTTCATTCGCATAAGTGATGAGGGTTGTTAAGTATACCTTCTTTGCTGGATTATTTTCAGAACTACTACTCATTACTAAAAATCTAGGCAAACTCCTGGTTCAGGAGTTACTTGATAAGCACTGTTCCCGCATCTCTTCTCCCTTGCTGCTGATTTATAATCTAGTGGGGTCTGGTGTTGAAAGAAAGCTACTTTTGAAGTCATTTTTTCCTTAATTTTTTTTATTCAATATGTGCCTGCCTCCCGTTTCCTACCTGAGAGTTTATAACCCCAGGTTAGCAATACCGAAGGTGTTGCTATGGCTACCGCTATACTGTGACTTCAGGTGGTGAGAAAGCTGCAGGAGGCAGAGTCTGTGCTTTCATGCAGATGTCCTCAAGACCGCAGAGAAGGAAGGGTAAGCCTTGTGAAGGTGCTTGGCTATGAAATTCTGGATATGAGTGGGCAAGGATAGGAGTCACACCTGCAATGTGAGGTCTGGGCATGTCAGACACAGGCAACATACTCCCTGCAGCATCAGGCCCCTGCGAATGAGCAAGTGTCTCATTCCAGAGACTCAAACACAGATTCACATTTCCCTGCAGTTTTGTCTCTTTTGTAAATCTCTTTTCTATTTCCATCTAAATATCCTTTTCTTCCTTCCTTTAAAACAGATTCTCCTTGATTTTATTCTCAGGAAAAAAAAAAAAAGTGAACACCCTTTTTCCTTTAACTAAAGTTGCTTATTGAATTGATTCAGTTTATAGAAGGCAGCAACATCCAGGCACATTGCTTTTCTCCCACATCATCATGTAGTATTCATCCCTCCATTTTTTGTCCAGATATCTTTGACAATTTTTCTTTATTTAGCTTTACTAAGGTATAATTGGCAAATAAAAATTGTGCATATTTGAGGTGTACAAGGTGATGTTTTGATATATATACATGTATATATACACACATTGTGAAATGATTTCCACAATTGAGCTAATTAACATATCTATCACCTCACATAGTTACCATTTTTTGCATGAGAATACTCCAGAGCTACTCTCTTGGTAAAGTTCAAGTATTCAAAACATTATTATTAACTGTACTCACCATGCTGTACATTAGGTCTCCAGAATTTATCTTAGAACTGAAAGTTTGTACGCTTTGGCCAATATCGCTCCTCGATCTCTATAACCACTGTTTTACTGTTTCTGTGAGTTCTACTTTTTTATATTCCCCACAAAGGTGACATCATACAGAATTTGTCTTTCTGTGTCTAACTTATTTCACTTAAACTAATGTGTCCAGTTCATCTATGTTGTCATAAATGGCAGGACTCCTTCTTTTTGAAGGTTGAATAGCATTCTATTGTGAATATACACACAACAGCTTATTTATCCATTTTCTGTCAGTGGACACTTAGGTTATTTTCAAATCTTGGCTACTGTAACTAATGCTGCAATGAACTTAGGAGTGTAGATTCTCCTCAAGGTGCTGCCTTCATTTCCCTTGGATATATGCCTAGAAGTGGCATGGCTGGATCACATGGTAATTCTATTTTTAATTTTTTGAAGAGACTCCATTCTGCTTTCCATAATGACCATATCAGTTTATGTTACCACCAACAACATATAAGCATTCCTTTTCTCTGTATCTTTGGGAAAATGCAATTCAAAAGTACATTGAGATATTATTCATACCTGTTAGCATGGCCATTATCATTGTCATTCCAACCTGAGACCACATCAGTCTACAGTTGAACAGAATGAATTTATTAATCCAGTCAAAATCCTCAACATGAAAGGCAAAAATTATGCATGAATTACCTCTCCAAGCTCTGCACTTGTCATTTAATGTACACTGTATCATTTCATCTTCCCAGCTATCCTACGGAATAGTTGACATTTCCTCATTTTACAGAGGTAAGTACTTTGCCTGAAGTCACAGAGTAAATAAGTATCTGAGTCACTATATTCTGATATAGTGCCTGATAGTATATAATTGCAAAGCCAACCCTCATTCTTTCTGTTTAGTTGCATTATAGTGACATAGACATATTACATTCAGTACAAAACATTGCATCTATGTAAAAGTATACACAGCATTAAATACTACCAGTTATAACTGGCCAGTAGTGTGTCTGAGAATTTTTTTTTAACTCAGTACAGTATTCATCACTGTGACCTATTTTCGGAATTGCTAGTCTTTGAAAAATATGTATCTAGGAAGCAAAGGAAAGAACTGATGTTGCCTGTGGCATTTCATGTCGAATGCATAGTATTATATTCCTCAGTTCCTAGAAAATGAATTCCTGTCTTTTTCTCACTTCTTAGAAGGTTTGGTCACTATTCAATATAACTGAGAAAATGTGCATGTTCTCCTTTTCCAATCTAATGCTCTCCTTCTACATTAAGAAATAGGAGGCAGAGGCATGACAGAAAGAAAAATGGCCTTTAGACCATGAATAATCAGGGAATGGTCCTAGATACTTTCAGCAACTTCATGCAATTCTTTATCTAAGAGGTGGCCATGGCTCTCTTTTTGCAAGGGTAGACATCATGCCTGTGACGTGATGTCTGTGCATATCAGGACCACCCTACGTGTTATATTCCCTGTTATATCAGGTTCATCCAAATAAATAATAATTACGTTCTGGTGTCTCAAGCACAAATTCATTTTTTCTAGTATTTTTGTCTCTATTTTCAGTCTAATCCCTATTTTCAATCGTATATCCCTATTACTATTACAAAGATTCAGTGAAAATACATATTTAAAGCTCCTAGTAATTTATCTGGCACATAGTAGATGCTCAACAGAACGAATTTCCTTGTCCTTGTTCTTTGCCATTTCAAAAGGGAGAACAATCGACTCTGGTTTCGGTACAGGCTACTCTTGTGTTTTTGACAAATCCGTTATTCACAGACAATAGCTCTGTGAGAAGTTCAGGAAAATCAGCATTAACTCAACAAAATGGTACTCTAATATCATTTCCCTGTGGGGTTTAATTATTTAATAAGGTTACAAACATCCACTATAGATGAAAGGGAGCAAATTGAACAAATCAGGATCTTGGCACTTGAAAACCTCACATCCTGGCTGGGGAGAGAATGACCCAAGAAACAGTGGTGAATGTGGAATAAGGAGTGTTGCATCTGACCTGAGGACTGCAGATTAGAACCCCAGAGTCATAAAGAGTGTGGGAAGTCTCTCCAACCCCAGGCCAAGTGAAGAGATGATGATGGCATTGAACTCTCCACAAGAGTTAAAGACCTGTAGTTCTTCTAGTTTTCAAGATGAGCTGAAGCCTCTACCCTTAAAGATAAAACCAAATCTTTACCAGAGAAGCCTGGTAGCAGTCACCTTTCTCTCTAGTGGTTGTAACAAAAGACAACCATTTCCAGGATTTAGCTGATTAAAAATATTAGTCGCTAATGAACTGTATTTCAGTATTAAATGTGAGCATTGGGATCTCTGTGTAATACATGGGAGCAGAGAAACTTCATCTATACTCTTATGCTGCATTGACATGGTCCAGTTTAAAATACAAATTAGGCAAATATCTGAGTCATTTGAGAAACCAAACCAACTTAAACTTATGGGTCAAGTTTTATTGGGCTGGGCAGGCTGCCTCAATAGTCTACACCAACTGTCAGAGGAAAGGATGTTTCGCTTTCACTTTTGGAGGCTTCCTCTGATTCTTCTGAGAAGGAAAGCTCTCCACAGGAGGAGCTCTGTGCTACTAGAGAGACCCGGGCAATGTCTTCCTTAGGAATCTCTACTAAAACTATGAGGTATCTTGGCTAGTTTGTGTTTCCTCTCTACTACGTAAGTTTAGAGAAGACAAACATTGGAAATGAAAGAAAGGAGTAGACCCTCATTCAGCCCACATCTGGGGTCAGACACTGTTCTGTGTGCTCATCTTCAACTGTGCTAGACATCATTAAGTCTACTGCGTAGTTGTGGAGATTAGCATCATGGAGTTACAGTGACTTTCCCAAGGTTACTGAGCTGGCAAAGGATGGAGATCAGATTCAGATTCATGACTCTGAAAAAACTTACATGATTTTTTATTCTACCACACTGCACCTCCTGAAAGGACAAGATCAGCAGTTCCTCTCTTTGTTTCTCTTACCTTCCTTTTTTTATTTCCTTCTCTGTCTTTCTTGGTTTTCTCTTCCTCCTTTGTGTTTCATTTCCTACCCTCACTCTTGATGATATTTGGGTGGCATAAAGGTCATGCTTGTTGACACTGGTTCATATTTCTCACTGTACATCATTTTCCAATAAAGTCAAATTCCCATCTAGGGGAAAAGCTTTCAATGAAAAGTTAGAAGCCAACATTTTATGTTCCTGACCATCAAATTACAAGCATCATTAGCTTTCTTCTATTCTCTCTTTATCTTTTTAATATATTTTTGGAGTTATTTATTGCTTAAGACATCAGTTTGTTGAATGACACTTCCAGTCATTACCTCCAAAATATATAGGATTGTCATGGCACTATACGCTTTAGGCAGTACTAAAGTGCCAAAGGAAGATTAACTCTTTTCCTACAGTTTAATTCTACAGAAAATTTCCATTATATTCATATGTGTTGTTTCTACTCATGATTCATATGTGGTGGCTGGAAGCATGAGGTCTGTCTTTCATTTGCCCCTAGTGTTCAGGAGAGTATCTCATTGTGATGGCATGAAATGCAAGGTTAATATTATTCAACAGGTCATATACACCATTTGCTGTCCACCATGAAGAAATACAATTAAGATTTTAAGCAAATAGACTGTCAGAAAGGAATGCATATTGCTCTTAAAGGCACAACTTCAGTCTCATTGAAGACTCCAAATGGCTGCAATCCCCATTAACAACATTGTTTATTTCAGAGACTAGCAGTTTTTTAAACAGCTGATGAAGCACAAATGTAGGTCAGTGTTGGGAAATTATGCTGAGAAATGCTCCATACCTCAGAACTGGGCCCTCCCTTGAGGTCAGCACAAACATAATAACACCACTGTCTCAATATTCACGCCTAGCTCTCTCTTAGCCAGACCTGCCCAACTCATTTAAGCAGCCACATCCAACTTTATAAATGCACTAAATACAGACAAAGTGAAATCTACAAATTATTCTAACTCTGACATGCTCACCTCATTAACAGATGATGACAGGGAGTCAGAGTGTAGGTTAAAATAGTCAAAAATAGGAGAGTGTTTCAGTTATCCAGCAGAGTGTAACAAACCACTCCCAAACTTAATTGCTTAAAGTGACTGCCACATTCATTTTGCTTACTAATCTGCAGTTTGGAAGAGCTGGAAAGAAGGGGGCAGCCCATCTCTGGTTCACTTGGCATTTGCTCAGCCACTCAAAATAATGATGGCATCATATGAAAAATATCTGCAGAACCTGGAATGGAGAATGATTTATTAAGTGTTATTTGGACATCCAACAACAGAAATGCCTTTGGACTCTTCCCTGAGATGGAATGTCTGTAGCCTTAGAGAGAGCCTGCACTTAATCCTTGAGATTAAGTCTACTGGCCCCTTCTTCTGAAGGGCCAATTCTTTCTCTTATCTAAAGAATGACATCTAAAAAAACACATACAAACTATGGAGAACCACTAAATTGTTTAATTTTGTGTTTAAAGCACCTTTTAAATAAAATGTACACAGTTTAAAATTATCTAGTTCTAATCAATTTTGTTGACAGAAACTCCACACAATAGGCACAATAACCTTTGGGAAAATAGTATACACCTGTGTGTGTGTGTGCGCGCGTGTGTGTGTGTGTGTGTGTGTGAGTGTGAGTGTGTGTATGTTTATATATATGTATACACATTTACATATTTATATTCATATATATGTGTGTACTTTAGATTCATAGTGATATGGAAAAATTATTTTTGCATACCAGGATCATGAACAACAATTTTTATACAATAAACTATTTTCTAAAATGTTTTTCTCTCTGCATTATGTGTGTGTGTATATATGATATGTGTGTATGTGTGCATGCTGGGGGTGCATATAACACATATCAGCTGGGTTAATAAATCTTTGAAGTCTCTGCTTACATTCCCTGGTGTAGTGTTATTGTGCCTTAGGTTGCAGGTTAATAGGGAAGTCATTTATCCCATAATGTGCACCATGATATCTCTTATGATGTCTTTAATTGAGAAGCCAAGCAGATCCAGAAAAAGTTTACTCCTGTTTTGATATCCAAGTTTCCTTTAGTGCATACCAGGATCTCCATGCAAACTATGGAGAACCACTAAATTATTTAAATGTGTGTTTAAAGCACCTTTTTATCTTAATAAAATGTACACAGTTTAGAATTATCTAGTTCTAATCAATTTTGTTGACAGAAACCCCACACTATAGGCAGAATAACGTCTGGGAAAATAGTACGTGTGTGTGTGTGTGTGTGTGTGTGTGTGTGTGTGTGGGTGTGTGTTCTTTCTTGAGCATAGAAACATTCTAAAACTCCCATGCTACCTTTCAGCAATAAATAACATTTCCGGGCTTTCTAAGATCCTAAATGCTTAGTAGTACAGACATTATTTCTTAGGAGGACTGTTTACTTCTCACACTTGTTTAGCTTTGTCCTTTGCTCTATGCCTCATTAGCTTTTCTGGGGATTTTGTGTCCTTTCTGGCCTGACTGGTTGTGAATGGAACATTGGGATTGTTTGTGGTTGGGATTTACTGATATCTACAGTATAATCATTTCTTCTTTGATGCCCCTTGGAGTAACCTGTTAAACTCTGAGGGAAGTTTTATTCTCAGTACATCCACCTAAATCTTTTGACTAAGTCATAAATACCTTCCTTTCGCCTAAGAAACTAGACGTTTAATTATCAAAATATTATCAAATAAAAAAGTAGAATCTGCTGTCTCCTGTGTCCACTGTACCAGCCCATCTCTAAGGTAGTGGAAACAAGGGACAAGGCTCAATATAATTTAAGATACTGAAATGTTAGAAAGGAAGTTGGAAATGGGAGTTTTAGGGAACAGGTCTAAAAAAAGGCATTGGTTAATATTTCCAAATAACATCTTGTCTTGATTGGTTTGTAAAATACGTATATTTCTTGTTTATCTGAATGATCTGTTCTACTACGTTCTGTATGCTTTATAAAATAAAATAAAAACTATGGTGATTCAAATAAGACCATGATGGATGTCCTAATTTCATCACCTGATGCTTAGTTATCCTTATAAAATTATGAACTACTTTATAATTTTGAATTTCAGTTTTGTCATCTATAACATAAACAACTTCATAAAATCTAAAAGTCAAATAAATAATGAAAGTAAAACACAAAATACAGCACCTGACATTTAAAAAGCTTGCTATTTATCATTTCTTTAATGGCATTCATCCTCTGAATCATGATTCAGACAAGAGGCTTCCTTTGTGTTTCTATAAGGAGTAAGCTAAAACATTTGTGTTACACACTGGTCAGAACTGGAACCCAGATTCATTTGTTTAGGCACATGATTCTCCACGTCTACTCTTCCCAAGGGTGTCACAGAAAAGCTATGAGTCTATTAGAGAAAAATGGGCAGAAGTCAACGATGCATTTGGTCAGAATTATCATGTGACAACAAGTTATCATTTGAAATTGCTTCTAGAGGATCATCTGCAGTATATAGAATTATTTAATTGGCTT
Organism: Plecturocebus donacophilus; assembly: GCA_004027715.1. NCBI lineage: Eukaryota > Metazoa > Chordata > Mammalia > Primates > Pitheciidae > Plecturocebus > Plecturocebus donacophilus. The sequence goes on from PVKP010001728.1 coordinate 33,644, forward strand.
GTTCTGTAGTTGAAGTCTAGAAAGTTGGAGACCAGAAAGTATGGACGAAAGGCACACCCAAAAGTGAATCAAAAACATTTTGAGGATGGAAAACATTTAAAATCAGTCCTTTCAAAAGACACATTAAATAAAAAAGAGCAAAAATAAAACAGATGACTGATTTCTCAAAAGAAGTGTTGGAAGACGAAGATATTGGAAAGATATCTATAAAGAACCGAGTAAATTTAACAATTGTTAAACTAGAATTCGTTTCACAGTAGACTCATTCTTTAAAAGAGAAGATGAGAGGCTGGGCACAGTGGCTCAAGCCTGTAATCCCAGCACTTTGGGAGGCCGAGGTAGGTGGATTACCTGAGATCAGGAGTTTGAGACCAGCCTGGTCAACATGGTGAGACCCTGTCCGTATGAAAAATCAAAAATTAGCTGGGCGTGGTGGCGAATGCCTGTAATCCCAGCTACTCAAGAAGCTGAGGCAGGGGAATCGTTTGAATCCAGGAAGCGGAGGTTGCAGTGAGCTGAGATCACATTATTGCATTCCAGCCTGGGCGACAAAAGCAAATTTTGTCTCAAAAAAAAGAAGAAAATGATGAGACAGAAATATTTGTGCCACACACACAGACACACACACACACACACACACACACACACACGCATAAAGGGAGAGAAAGAAAATTTCTAGAAAATCATGATTTAAAAAAGATACTAGAGTTATGGAAGAAGAAATATAATCCCAGAATAACACATATAAATACAGAAAGAAATGAAGAACAATTCAATGGGTTTGCATGTTAGTAACTCTCAATAAATACTAACATTTTAATATTATAAAACTATAATAATAGTATCTTAAAGATTTTTAAAAATATGTAAAATATGCAAAAGAATATGGTGGCCTATAAATATAGGCCTGTAATCCCAACACTTTCGGAGGCTGAGGAGGATGCATAACCTGAGGTCAGGAGTTCAAGATCAACCTGACCAAAATGGAGAAACCCCATCTCTACTAAAGGTACAAAATTAGCTGGGAGTGGTAGCACATGCTTGTAATTCCAGTTACTTGGGAGGCTGAGGCAGGAGAATCACTTGAACCCGGGAGACGGAGGTTGTGGTGAGCCGAGATCACACCATTGTACTCCAGCCTGGGCAACAAGAGTGAAACTGGAGCAAGAAAGCTAGCAAGCAAGCAAGAAAAGAAAGAAGGATAGAAAGAAAAAGGAAGGAAGGAAGGAAGTTAGTTCTAATGTTTCCATTGTCTGGAAAATGGTAAAAGTAATCATTTTAATTAGGCTTAAGTAAATATTTTTAAAAAGACATTGTGCTGTCTAAGCTAACCACAAACAAGATAGTAAAAGCATGTTGAACAAAATAATGTCCAAAGGAAGAGAATATGTAATAAAAAAAACAAACTAAAAAAATACTAGAAAGGAATGCTAACAAAAAGTACATAAGCTGTGACAAACTGAAGAACATATAATGATATATCTAAACTCTAATATATTATGAAATAATCTAAATTGAAGTGAACTAGCCATTTTAATTAAAAGAAAACATATTAGACTATTAAAAACTATATTATCTTAAAAGGGATAACTCTTAAATGTTAAAACAAAAAGTACTGAGAGTAATTGAGTAGAAAAGGTATACAGTGCACAAACTAACTAAAAAACATCAGGCATAACTACACCAATGTTATTTAAAAGTAGATATTAATATAGGAAGCATTACAAGAGTTAAAGAGGAAGGTTGCAAAATGATAAAGGATGAAATCCACAAAGACAACTTCCCGGTTTTCAATGTGTGTGCCTAATAATACATCCTCAGATTATACAAAGCAAAAACGATAATGGAGCAATAAACAACTCTCCAGTTACTGTGGAAGACAATAACACATCTCCCTCAGAAACGGATATAGCCGGAGGACAAATGTCAAAAAGAATCCACTTGGACCCTTTCAAACTTGACTCGATTGATGTATACAATATTGCATAAAAGCAGTACCAGAATAAGCATCTTTTTCATTTATAAGTATTCACTGATATTTATTAACGTTATATCATAAAGAAATTCAAAAGAGTTAAAATCATTTATGTATTTCCTGAGAGCAGGGGAATTTAGCTAGAGAGTGATAACAAATAGACAGCTGAAATTTTCATACATCTTAAAATTAACCACAAAGAACAAAATTGGACAAAATGTTCTACTGAGTACCAAGATTTCTATAACGCTAAAGCTCGTGTTGTATATGTACCAAGCAGAAAAAAATTGAAACAGAACGGAAAGCTCAGAAATAGAGCCACATATAGATGGTTACTTGCTTTATGACAAAGGAGACTTCAGAGCAATGGAGAAAGGATTTTTTAAATCAACATGAGGCACTTAGAGAGTCATGTAAAAATTAATCTTTATTCTTAATTCATATAATACACAAAAACTGAGTACAGGTGGGTTATAAATCAAATGTAAAAGGCAAACAGTAAAGCTTTTACACAATAACATAGGAAAATATTTCCATAAACTGACGGTACAGAAGATGTCTTTTTACAAAAATTAGCCAGTGGTGGCACATGACTGTAATCCCAGCTTTTTGGGAGACTGAGGCACCAGATTCACTTGAACCTGAGAGGCAGAGGTTGCAATGAACCAGGGGTCATGCCATTGCATTCCAGCCTGGGCTATAGAGCAAGACTCTGTCTCCAAAAAAAAAAGTCTTAAAAAGAAGACAAAAAGTAAATAAATAAAAATAGGTGATTAATAATTGGAACTATATTAAGCACTTATGTTCATCAAGGCACCATTAAGCCACATTACAGTATGAGGGATACTTTCTATATACATAGCTAACAAAATATTTTATGTAACAAGAGCCCCCGCAAACAGTAAGAACCCAATAGAAAATGGTAAAATGCCTGAACTGGCATATCACAATTGAGATATTCAAAAATTCAATAAACATTTGAAAAGGTGCTTACCTCATCAATTATCAGACATGCAAATGAAAACCAATATGAAATACAATTGTCAGATTTTAAAAAAACTAACAATCATATTTGTTGGGGAGGTGTGGAACAATGGAAAGTTTCATGGTTTTCTGTTAGAATTATATGTCATGTCCGTGCAACTCCTTAGGTACATTGGCAGTATCTTGAAGTTCATTTCACGTATATATATTCCTGACACAGCAGGTCTACTCTTAAGTATATTCCCAATATAAATCTAGGTACATTTTAGCAGCATTATTTGTAATGATCTTATAATGGTAACAATACAAATGTCCATCCATGTTTGAATGAATAAACATATTGTTTCATATTCATACTATGTGATTCTATACAGAATTGCAAATCAATTAAATTTACATAACAAACATACAAACAACACAAATTAGCCCTGGATAATTCTGAGTAAAAGAAACCAGACCTAAGAAAGTACATACTGTACAAATTTCAGTAACAGACAGAACTACCTAATGGTGTTAGAATAGTAATGACCTTTGGACGGGAAGCTACTGAGAGAGGCACCAGTGATTTTATTTATGAAAATTAATTTAGCTAGACATTTATGTTTTGTGTATTTTTCTGTATGTATAATTTAAAAGTTTATAGGAGAAAAACACTTAGGCCAAAATATAAGTGATTTGATAAAATTTTGTCAGTAACTTTCATGTATTTATTCTTTCTTCAAGTGATGTTCTGATAAATGACAGGAGATTTGGGATTGGAAACCACCTTAAACCCATCCTTCTCCCCACTCTTCCCTTTTCTCTCAGTTTTGCCTGTTGAGTGCCAAGTTCCACATGCAAAACTACAATGTCCTGCTCTCTGTGACTACTCTCCATCAGTCAGTTCTCGGCCTCTTTCTGTAGGGAACATTTGGTAAGATTACAGAGTGGAACTATGGAGGTGAAGGAACTCTAGACATCACGCTCCTCCTTCTGCACTGCTAGCTTGGGTAGTCAGACTTGAGGAGGGCTGCACCAGCCCAGCGGTGCATTTTACTTGAGATATCTATTTGCTCTTTGGTAATTAAAGGAAGCCTAAGATGAGCCCTGAGGAAAGAGAGCAAGGCTAGCTGCAGAGTAATTCTGCTTCTGGGAATTACGTAGATGATGAGATTGCTTGCATTGTGTCCATCTCAGTTTCTTAGGGTAGGAAAATAGAGAGGCGTAGCCTTCCATAATCAAAGCCCTTGATTCCTAAAGGATTAAGTGTGACCACTTGGAAAGCAGCAAATCCAGGTGAGAAGGAGAGAGGCTTTCCACAGGAAGACTCCAAGAACTATAGAAAGAATACCTACTGAGATGTTGACCTGACCGGCTTGAATTTCCTGTGTAAAATCCCTGATGCCTTCAGGGATCTGGGTCACTTCTCTGGGTGGCCTGAAGACCTAAATATCAAAAACTAGAGACTCATTCCTGAGACTCATTTTTCTCATGCTAGAATAAAATGAACCACAGGTCAACCTAAAGTGTTGCAAGTACTAATAAATGCTCTTCTTGACGTCATCCATCTTGACTCATACATTGCTCGATTTAACCAAAATATTGTATGAAAAATGCCCCTCCTTGAATGTGTTGGCTCTGTAGCGGAGTTATCATGGATAGCTATTATAGCATCTTCCCAGTGCAGAGTGTTACCACTTTAAATGTATTCTCCTTTCCTCCAACTCTAGCTCACAATAAAGAATTACTGACAGGCAATTTGTGTAATGTGACTATGCCCCAATCCTGCCCTTGTCTGCTGTTAATTGGGCCTATCAACTTAAAAAAAGAGACATGTAGGCCGGGTGCAGTGGCTCACGCCTGTAATCCCAACACTTTGGGAGGCCGAGGAGGGTGGATCACGAGGTCAAGAGATCGAGACCATCCTGGCCAATATGGTGAAACCCCGTCTCTACTAAAAATACAAAAATTAGCCGGGCGTTTGGCACGCGCCTGTAGTCTCAGCTACTTGGGAGGTTGAGGTAGGAAAATTGCTTGAACCCGGGAGGCGGAGGTTGCAGTGAGCCGAGACTGTACCACTGTACTCCAGCCTGGCGACAGAGCAAGACTCCATCTCAAAAAAAAAAAAAAGAAAGAAAGAAAAAAGAGACATGTATAAATGCAGAAAAGGAGAGGAGACTTGATTTCATATAAGAGGTTACAACCTGCAAGTTGGCCATCTTCCAAGCTGAGAAGCACAGCCTCCAGCCAAGACCAGAGACAAGCACTTCAAAAGAGGAGGGGTTGGGATAGGAGCTTTATGCTGAATGGGTTAGCTAAACATACATATTTAACAGGTTACAAGAAGAGCTATGAATATTCATGAAAGTAGTTTAATACACATGTGTATTGAACAAACATGCATGTAACACACAACCCATGTTCACTTTGGGGTGGAGACTTAATATTTAAATGTATTACAATTAGGACCTCTACATCCAAAGGCATTTTCAGGACAAGAAGGCATACAATGTACAACCTCCATAAACCAGTCACAACCAGCCATGGTCAGGGGTCTTCTTACCTGGAGAAAGTTACTAGAATCAGTCTCTTCTGCAATCAAAGCCGCAGTTATGGCTGGTGGACCAGTGCATCAGTTAGTAACCGTCTATGAGCTGGATGAGTTGTAATTGTTTTAATATTTTTTATCTCAAGGCCAGTGCTTATATAGCTGCTTGGGTAAAAAAAAGAAAAAACCATGTGGCCATTAGAACATACTTTATCCTTTAAGTGTAGGAGTGAGGGACTTAACCCTTACCTGCCATAGCCTTAGGTCCTGTTTATAATTTTGGTATCTTATTGCTACAGTGAGACTGTTTTGTCAGTCTTATGATCTCTGGTTTAACATTAATACTGGTCAGTTTTTGTGTCTAAACCGTAAAGGAAGGCGAGGTATAATGAGCTGTGTCTGGCCTTCCACCTTGTCATTGCTAGGAACTCAGTTTCCAGGATTTTTCTGGGGTCCCCTTGGCCACAAGGCCATCCATTCAGTTGATGAAGTCTCAGGATTTTATTTTTAGTTTAGAGGCCTCATAACCAAGGTGGGCCAATCAGAAGCTTATCTGTGAGTATTGAAATTTAACGCTGAGTGAGATATCATGCCTCTGTGTTTGGATAATAGTGATATTAAAATTCAAAAATTGTGGGCCACTCTTTTTTTTTTAAAAATGATGTAGACTAGGAGGTGAAGAAACATGGTCTGCAGAGAAGGGGATAAATAAGAAGTATGTATACAGAAAATGCAAGTCTGACTTCTAGTCTGCATTCCTGCTCTTGGGTTTCAAGAGACACCCCTCTTTCATTATTAGAAGAAATTCTCTCATGTGTGCTGATTGAGGTAGTGTGAGATGTTTTTATTTGTTTTAAAAGACAGCTAATACATAGAAATATTATCACACTGAAAAACATATGGGTAGGTATTCTTAGCATGAGCATTGCCTATGCTGATTCAAAATATCTGCTCCTTTAAATCTATAGCTTAGGTTCAAGTAGAGTTTTCTCTCCCCATCTCAAAGACCTCTTTTATCTTACATGAAAACGTTAAGACTAGCTTGTCATCTCTGTTTTGCAGTTTCCCTCTGGGACCAAAGGAGACAAAGGCAGTTATTTAGTTTTGTTTCATAATTGTCCTTCAAGATGTTGAAAATTATAATTTTTGGCTTATTGACTTTTATCTTCTTGCAATTTGTTAATGTTTTCACTTGACTGCCTCTTATGATACAGATGGGGAGAGAAAGCAGCAGCAAGTCATTTTTCTAGTATTGCATGTGAAGATCTTCCAGTAATTCTTATTCCCAAAAGAGCAAGCATTCTGGGCCACCTTCTCTTGGCAGAAGGAAGCAGAAGACGCCTTTGTGGGCATTCCAGACAGCAGTAGAGGAAGTGTGTACATTATGTGCAGACTTGCCTTCCAAATGGTGCTGATGTGATGGAGATCGATCAGCCAGGCAGCAATTATACATTCACAGGGGAATCGATGCAGCTAAATTTACATTGACCTCAGCAGAATAGTTAGTAGTGGAGTAAATCCCTTCAGGTTCTTGTCTGGGGAAATGCAAATAGATACAGACACGTATGTTCATCTTTTTCGGGAAACATATGGTTGGCCAGAGGATTATAGATGGATCCCTGGGTCAGCTGGTATCTGCAAGTGTTTTGAGACCTTACTTTTTGTAGTTTAGTTTAAGCAGAAAAAGAGGTGGAACCTGTCATAAATAATAGCAACCTTAATAAAAGTCAGTGAGCATTTTTTCACTTAATGTGCACCAAGCATGGTGCTATATTTATAATTAGCATAATTATAAGGAAAGAACATCATTATTATCTTATGTTACTGACGAGCAAACTGCAATTGGGGAAAGTTAAGTTGCAGAGTCCCACATGTCAGAACTAGGACCAGGACCTAATACAGGCAGTCTGATTCCAGTGTTCAGAGTTTGAGAGCACACTGGGAACTGCTTTTTCATTCATTCTTCAGGCTATGAGGCACTGCCAAGTTTCCAGCCCTGAGGTCTAGGCAAAGTTTGTCAAAGAACCACAGAATCAAGTATAACCCGAGGAGCAGAAACAAGACCTGGCATAAGGACAGCATGTGGACAAATATGGTCAGCAGGCAGGAACAACAAATAGAGCAGCTCAGTTCATGGTCGGCTGAGATTATGGATAGTAAATGTGTCCAGGCCCCAACAATGAATGCATCGGCCAGGTACGGGCACATAAGAACATCTGCAGTGCTAGCTCTGTGAGCAGCAAAGGTACTCAGGCACCAGGGCTTTCCCAGACAGCAGGAGGAGCCAAGCATCCTCACATCAGTGTACCTACTGTGGAGGGAGCACTGGCCTGAGTCAGAGCCTATGGTGCCCTTCCTCTGTGCCACTCTGTGTCCCTGTCCAAGCCTCATGGCTTTCTGAGCCTCTTTTCTATGTGATAGGAAGAATCTTTATTTTGACTGCATTCATAGCCATGAACGATCCCCAGAAGAAGGGACAGAACTAACACTGGTTTGGACACCAAATCTCGGTATCTTTTGACCCCCGTTCCCAGCCTCATCCTATCACAGATAATCTAGCATCTGCCCAAAGCTTTGTAAACTGTTTTGTAGGATTTCTTGGACAGGGGAGAGTGACCACTTCATAGGCCATGTCTATGTTCTTGCCACCTCAAAGGCTGCCTCCACCGTCGTTGCTGTGGGATGATAAATATACCCAACTGGCTTTGCTTCTGTCATGCATCCTTCAGCCTAAATTCATTCCCAGGGCAGAATGTTCTATGGTTTGCTCTCAATTTCTTCTCTCTTCCCTCACCTCAGCCTCTTCCCCACCTTTTAATTTTGCTTTGGTTTTCAGCTAGTTTATCTCAGACCAGGTTCCCTAGAACACCTATGAGGGTTTCTCAAAGCATTGGGTGCCTAAATCCATGCCTTTTACAGCTCACCTTGTTTTTTGGATAGTTATGGTAGTTACTGCTTTTTCCCAATACTTGCTCATGATGTTTTAACCTCCTAATAAAATAACTAGAAATCCTTAGATTTTATTTTTCCTAGGCAAGTGGCTTGGGGAGATTTGGGATCTTCTGAAATTAAGACTCCTCTGATTCAACAGTCATCTAAGAATCAAGAAAGAAAAATGTCAAAAGAATGAGAAAAATGAACAGTTTAACATTTCTGAGGTATAGACTGGGAGTAATACAACATCTTTGAATTGGAGCTGGGAATCATTATGAATTTGCCTGACAAATTCAGTCCTGATTAATTGTGGAAAATGCCAGTTCGGTGCCAGTTACTTGATTGAGTTGTTTAAATCACCCTTATCAAGAAGTTTGTTGTTTAAATCAACCTTATCACCTTATCTAACCAATCTATCATTAGAAGTATTTGCAAGATCTAGAACAACAGAAAAAAGGCCAGCCCAACTCCTGTTTTGGAAGAAAAGTTTTGTTGTGGGTGGAAGGTTGGTTTTGGTTTTAATTTTGTTTTGGTTTTCTGAAGAGCATCCTAGAATTGAAGGACAATAACAGAGTTGATCCAGTGTAGGCACGCCATGTGACTTGCCGATGAAGGCCCTCATTAGAAACTTCCTGATTTTCTGCTCTGTGTAAATGTTATCTGGTGAATAAAATTCAGAACTTCTGTGTCTGAGCCCTAGAAAGAGACACTCGGGAAGAAGTGAGGGATGATCTCTGTTCATCCTTACGGTTCTTAGCTTCTGCTTGTGGCGAGGGGTATCTTCCTAAAAGGATCACACCACCCTTTTCTTCCTGAATACACTCCTTTGCCTCCATAGCTCTGACTCAGGGACTTGGAAACTCTTTAGCATAGATGCGATGACCTGTTGTTTCTACAAGGCTTGCTTGAATTGTGCAAGTGATCAGTAATGGAGAAGAGACAAGGTGCTCCAACCCTCTGGTTCATCATACAACGCTCCTCAGTGCTGTCTCAGCTTGCTCCTACCCCAGACTCACAGTGGTGGATGATTTTGCTCTGTCTCCTAAAATGTAAACTGTGACCCACAGAATCACCTGTACTTCCTGTGTTCTTTCCCTCCAGTTTCCAACTGCACTGGCAAGTGCAGACACCCAGATAACACAGGAGACTGTTTTCCAAGCATTCTGACTTCCCTAGTAGCCAAAAGAACATTCCAATCCTGATGTCCAATTCAGCCTTAGAGCCTGCCCCTCAAATCCCACTTGTAGTTGTAAGAACCTGCCTTTTCGCCAGCACCCAGATTCCTTGAATGAGCTCTCTCTATAGGCATGACTTGCTTGTCACCCAGGGGTATAGACTTCCCTTTGTAAAGGGTTATAAGTATCTGAGATATAAGTATCATTATTGTACACACTTTACAAATCAATACACTGAGAAATAAATAGATTAAATGATTTTTCCAAAGTCACACAGCTCACAGAGGATAGAGTTGAGATTTGAATCCAGATAAATTTGAGCACTAAGCCACAGTTATACTTTGCTCATTTCAGCAGTCTCAAGATTCTAATGCATATCTTATATTTCATGAAAACAATCTCTCATAACTAACTCCAACCTTGCACTAATATATTTTAAAGCAAGCAGCTTTTATTTATTAAGATCTCCAGATAAACCTGTTTCAGTTAGCTATTTTTTACTGTGCTTCTTGCTCTGAAATGGGACTGGCTGGTAACTTGAAAAACTAATGGAGAATTTGTGTCATTGTGCTCTGACTGGTTAAAATCCTTCCTTCTGGGCTGAAATGCTAGTGTACACTGTCAGTTCTTGCAGGAATTTATCCTGGAATTATAGTGCAGACCATTATGCTTGGGGGTATTCTCAGTCTTTGCAATTTCATAAGCTATGGAGGCTCCATTGACTGTAGAAGTCTGAGCAGTAAATGGATGTGTATTGTGAATGGAATGCTTTGTGCTTAGAGAATCCCTGCAGCGAAAAGCAAAGAAAGGAGAATGTCAAACTTGATTCAGACCAACAAGGATCTTGTGACCTCTCTGTTCAACGTTATAATATCTGGTAATGTCCCTTTTCTTCCAGAGTAGCTGTTAACTGTACCTTAAGATGGCCCTCAGGAATGCTTGGTTCCCCTAAGACATGCCAGATGGAATGGAACATCTGCCTATTCCATGCTGACTCCTTGCTGCCTATTTTTCTCTGCAACACCTTCTGACTGGCCCTCTAATTTACCATTTCTTTCCTTCTGTGGCTGGACTTTCTAGCATTAATTCATGACATGCTCACTATAGGCAGGAGACTGGCCCTTTACTTCCCTTCCCTCAGCTCCCTCCTTTCTATGCTGGTCTCCATGGATTTCTTCGCTACTTGGTGTTTGGGCATAATCGATTGCCAATCTTTGGTAAGAAGCACAGACTTCCCTTAAGCAACCTGGCAAAAAGGACCCCTACAGTGTGTCCAGTCATAGGAACAAGGGTCCTATGGCAGTCATTCTACCAGTGTGTTCATGTATATGTGAATGCATATGCAAGCATGTGTATATAACATGGATGCATGCATGCATGTGTGTGCATGTGTAAGTGTACATGTGTGTCTGAGTCCAAACATGTGTGCAAGAATACATAAAAAATGTGTTTGTGTGTTCATGTGCAGAGGTGGGAAAGGCAGAGAGAGTAGGTGAATCTTTGGCCAACTTTTCATTAACTTTACTTGATCCAAGCTGGGCACAGTGGCTCATGCCTGTAATCCCAGCACTTTGGGAGAGCAAGTGGGGAGATACCTAAGGTTGGGAGTTTGAGACCAGCCTGACTAACAAGAAACAAGAGACAAGAAACCTTGTCTCTACTAAAAATACGAAACTAGCCAGGTCTGGTGGCACATGCCTGTAATCCCAGCTACTTGGGAGGCTGAGGCAGGAGAATCACTTGAACCCTGGAGGCAAAGTTGCAGTGAGCTGAGATCGCGCCACTGTATTCCAGTCTGGACAAAGAGTAAAACTCAGTCTCAAAACAAACAAAAACAAAATAAATTACTTGATCCAACAAGTAACTCCAGATAAGGAGCCAAGGCCTAGTGTGAGGGTCTAGATCCTCCCATGTTGTGGCACTACAGATCAGCATTTATGCCTTGGTCATTCTCGGAGAAGCTCCTTGGGAAATCTGTGGCACGAATACCTGAAATACTAGGAAAGAAGGGTCAGGGCTGGGGCCTGATAGCCAGCTATGGATATTCCTGATCAGAAAGTACTTATGGGACAGAAAGAAACATATCAGTAGGAATTACTGATGATTCAAGAGATGATGGAAGATTAGAAAATTACCAGCATCCTGGCATTTGCAAGGGTCACCATGGGACAGCAAGTAAAAAATAAATATATATTTTTCAAGTTGTTTGGCAGCACTTGATCCCACTCACTGGTGGATGTGAGGAAACAGAGAAAGCAACGTCTCAGACATACTCCTGTCCTCTCTGTGCCTCGGCAAGACTCATTTCAATTCTTTCTGGACACTCGTTTGGAGTCACTTAAGGGACAGTGGATGCAGCAACTGTAGTTCACTTCCCTAGTTCAAACTTTAGAGAGACCCTAAGACATACCCTCATTTTCTTTGTTCGGCATGTATGTTAAAATTAAAAAGCCATGGACATTTCCAGGAAAAGTCAGCTGAAATATGCAATAAGCTGCAAATTCACAAATCTGGAAAGCTAGAAATTATCTCTATTTAAATGTGTAAATACAATTTTTTTAAATAAAATGCAATGAGAAAACATAAAATGGCTGATCACGGACAATTATAAATGTAAGCTTATCCACAACTGCTCTCTGAGACGCATTCTTTCATCTCCCTGCCTTTTTCTCCTCTCTGCCTCCACCCCACACACCCACAGGCACACGCTCATCAGTGCTCTGGGTTACACTGTTTTTTTTTTCCTACTCCCTAGATATGTCCTGCACCTTCCTTTTTCAGGGACCTTGCTGTCACTCTTCCATCTGCCTGGAATTATCTTTTATCTCTCCTTTTTTAGCTGACTACTGACTTCTGCACATTTCTTTAGCACATATCCTCCTGCCGAGAGCTCTCTCATTTGTGGTGCGATGATATCAGAATTTTTGGACTAATATTCAGATGTGAGCAACTTCTTTATGTGTGTAAGCCTCTTTATTTTCCTGTGCTGAAGACCTCACTCCAGCTGATTGAAGGTGGAGTTTAAAATGTGACTAAAGTTGTCTTTGTTCCTTTAAGTTAACATTCTCTTTTTGATAAACTCAAAGTCATGTGATCTGAGAGATCTGAAAATTTCTATCATAAATTTTCATCCTTTTATCAATGAAGATGGGCCCTAGGTTGAGAAAACAAAGTTACCTACAGGCAGAGGGTTCAGGGCCCAGCTGGCAAGGCAACTTTCTACTTTCCTAGGGCTTTAAATTCCCTAACAATAGAAGTTATCAGACCCCTCCTAACTCTGACTTACAACCCAGGTCACTACAATTCTAACTGGACAGAGGACCAGCCTTACAAACATTCTTTTCTGATAAGCAATTGCAGACTTTAAACCAGTTTCAGTAGCTTATAGAGGCTGTGCACAAATGGTCTTTATGTCATAAAGAGTCAAATTCCACCCTATTTTAATGTTAAAACCCTGCCCCAAAGTTAACACAGGATGCATGTTACATGCATGGTTACCCACTATGCATGTGCTTGACTCCCCTCATAAATATGTACAGCTGTTCCCCAAAACCAACTGAATATATATGATACTGACTTGTGAGCCATAAAACCCAAACTGCCCTTCATTTCTTTGAAGAGAGAGCACTTTTGATCCACAGTGAAAACTGTCCATTCCCAGCCTGCAAACCGATATCAACAATAAAGTTATTTTCTATTATCTACCCATCCTGCTGGTCTTTTGGATGACATTCAAATTATGTAAGTTTTTATTAGGTGTTTTTCTTCTCTCTTAAATGTATTCCCCCTCCCCCAGCCCTATCTAATAAGGCCTTTGGAGGTAGAAGCAGGTTTACATATCCCCAAGGAACAAAGAAAACCAAAAGGTGATGATATAGGAATTAAAAAGAAATTATTTAGGCAGAAAATTAGTGTAAGAAAGTCCTAAGTAAGGTTTTCTTTTTAATGAAAAGCAGCCCCAAAATTATTTTTTTTTTTTAGCAAAGAGCAGACTTTAAAATCAAGCTGCAGACATAGATAACCAAGTTGGAAGCTTGTATGGGTGAAAACTGGAAGCTGTGCCAATCGAAGGCCATCTAGGGGCCAGCATGTTCAACATGGTGGCTCCATCATCCCTTTTTTTTTTGTCAACCACATGTACAGTAAGGAACAGACATCATCGCCCGGGAAAGGTAAAGATCCCATCTGTATAATAAAAGATTGTGGTGGGATGCCCAGCTTCTTCGTGTGCTATGCAAATGTCACTACTTGTCCAACCAATCTCTCAGGCCCTATATAAATCAGATACCACTTCCTCAAGCTTGTCTGTAAAATGCTATGCATCTCACCATGAAAATGGAAGACCCAGTTGGGGGCTTCTATCTCTCTGCAGGAGAGAGAGCTATTCTCTGTTCTCTTTCTTTCGCCTGTTAAACCTCTGGTTTTAAAGTCACTGCTTGTGCATTCCCATTCTTGATTCCCTTGGTGTGAGACAATGATCCTCTGGTATTTATCCCAGACAACGATGCCACTTCAGTGACTTGTCTCCAGCTGCCCTCAAGGTCCTCACTGGCCTCTCAGCTTCTTGTTCTGCCTGATGACCAGGCTTTCTGTACTAGCATACTCAGGTCAATCTGTGTTTTTCCAAGCTGTTGAATGTCATGCTACATGCACTTCTGATGACTACCGATATTGCCATTGTCTTCAGCCATGTTGCTCCCACACTCTGTGGTCTCCTTGCCCATCCGAAGCCTTTTCTGGTCAGTGGCACTAAAGTACTATAGTGGAGGTAAAGTATCATTGTATTGGGCATTCAAGCCAATTTTGAGATGAATCAGTCAGTTGGGGAGTTTTCCAGCTTGAAGTAAGCACAGGGATCTGTATTCTGACTATAAGAAAAAGAATCACCAAACCTGGTTCTTTGAGCATGGCACGTGGGTCACAGCATTTCCTGACTCTGGTGGCAGGAGCATGATCACAAGCATTTCTGTGGACAGCCCACTGCAGCAGGGACAACTGTCTTTTAGATTTGCTGGCAGAAACAGGAGCATGTTGGCACACTTCCACATCCCTCTTTATCTAGAAGATGTGGTCAAATTTGCCAGTATCCAGAGGGCACTTCTGAGGCCTGGCCTACACAGCACTGTGAGAACAATGTGGAATGACCACCTGGAGTCTGGGGCTTATTATAGGAACAAGAATCTGAGGATCAAAGAGAGACATTCTCAGCATAGTGTAAGAGATTAAAATATGCCTCCCCCAAACCTGCCACTTTGGCATGAGGATTATTTTGAGCTAAAAATAGTTAAAATTAAATAGAAGAAGTAAAAAGCCTTCCCAGGGCTTCTCTTCTCTGATTAAAAGCAGAAATTTTTGAAATATAAACACGGCCACCAATCCTCTCTCCTCGGGAAGTTTTATGGCCACGAAGAAGATGAAAGTCAGCCTTGAGATGGACCTGTGCAAACAAGTCCTACTTCATTTGTCCCCCCGTATATGTACCTTCTCACAGTTTGCCACTTTCGGAATCCTAAAATCTTTTCCTTTGTCTTATCATCTCTCTACAAATATGTTGTTTTCTGTTAAGATGCTATTAATACATCAGTCCAGGTTCTGACCACCCTTCTGGGCGGCTCATAACTGGGTTTCCCCTGCGTAGGTGTGCTGCATGTATTAATGCTCTGTCTTTCCTGTTAATCTGTCTTTTGTCAGTCTAATTTGCAGGTTCATAGCTGGAAAACTTAAAAAGTAAGGGAAAAGTGGGTTTTTTTTCTTCTCTACAATAGCAGTCATTTAATTCTAAATAGTATTTACTACATACTCTTTCAGAAAACACTTGTTTTGACAGCTTCTTGATATAGATTCAAAACCAAGCCCTGCCATTGAGAAGATCACAGTGCAGTCAGGGAGAGAGAAAGCAATCAAGATGTGATGTATGTATTCACAGAGTGAATACATACTAGGAAAAACTAGGGTCTGGGGGATGAGAGAAGTCTGCATAGGCTTTCTAGAGTTTTCATTCCTATGCAGTGTTGTGTATAATATCTTGATTCAGACAAGTATATAGTTTAATCACTGTTCTATCACTTATATAAAATAAAACAAATCAGATCGTAAATAAGGAAGGATTTTATTCCAAAGGATTATTGAATTGAGGGAGATATATTGTTGCAACTGGGGGAGAGCAACTACTGTAGCAGGGAGAAGGCTCCCACTGTGAGATCTGCAAGTGCCTCAAAGGTTAGGAAGAAAAGGGCTTTTCTTGTATAGAGAGGAATAAACAAAGATAGAACAAAACGGGATGAATGGATGGAGGTGGCAGCCGTCATGATGTGATAACCGACCCTTTGTTAGCCTAACTGACTCTCTCTTTCTTAGCTGAGAGCTGTTCAGACTTCATGTGAGCTTCTTTACTTGCCCCGCCTTCTCTTCCCTGACCCTGAGCACACAGCTGGGTCAAGCTGACTCCAAGTAGACCCAGGAATGTCCTTACTGATAAGATACTGAGTTAAGCTGTGCCAGCCCAACCTAGGGATGCATCTGCTGATAAGTAACAGCCACACCCGGGAACGCCTTTGCTGGTGTTATCAGCCAGCCCTTGGAATATGCCTATATTTACATCTGTTTTTCTTCCTGTAGTAGTTTATCGTTTTAACCGAAAACCCCTACATTTACAGCTGTGTAACTTCCTGTAATAGTTAACGTTTTGATTTTTGCCTGTTCTGGTTCTGTGAGAAAAAATCTGCTTTAGCTAGGTTCCCTTTCCCCTCCTTTAAGCAAGGTATAAAACAGAACCAAGCCCCTTCTTCAGGGCAGAGAGAATTTTGAGCATTAGCCATCTCTCGGTCGCCGGCAAAAATAAAGGACTTTCAATTTGAAACTCAGAGTTCTTCACATGTACCCCAAAACCTAAAATGCAATAAAAAAAAAAAAAGAAAAAAAAAAAAAGAAACTCAGAGTGTGGCGCTTTCTCTAACTCGCTGGGGTACAACTATGATCCGACAGGTGATCAGAGAGGTTTTACCCAAAGGTAGTCTCAGGAGGGGCCAGGAGGAGGGGCTGTATGCTGGCTGAGGTTAAGAGTAAATCAAAGTTCAGGGATGTAGGGAAAGAAGAGAAGCTTGAATAAAGTTTGTTCAAGTCAAAGTAGCAGGTATTTTACAGTTGGTACTGTTTAGCTAGTCATATCTGGGGCAAGGAATAGAAATTTGGAGATCTCATGCCTGGCATTTTCATAGGTAAACAAGGTCGGGCATCTGAGAGTCTGGCCTAAGTCATGTCAGAAAGGATGATCCTTCACAATAAGCCACTTCCTGAAACACAAAAGCGTGGGGAGATTTCTCAGTTTTTGCTGTTTTCCAGGAGCACAGGCTGAGACAAAATTTGATGTTGTCATTGAGCCTCAGTTTCTTCGTGGGAAAATTGGGATTAAAATGGTTCCTTTGCCAGGGTGATTGTGAAGATGGTAGATGCAACTTATATTAAGGAAGAGAGCATGGTACCAGGCACATTTTAAGAGTCTAATAATAGCAGTCAATATATTAATTCTGATAATTTTTGTTGTTGTTATTACTGCATTCTGAGCTTTGCTTTTATTAAAGCAATTTTTATTATCTATTGTACAATTAAATGCAACTAACCAGAGTCTATAGCAAAGCATTAAGCAAAAAATCAAGTGTGTAATTAATCTTAATATGACCTCATTACCATCCAGGAGCGAGCCAGTGCCATTAGAAGCATTTGACCAAACAAAGGACATACCAGTCAGATCTTAAACTAACTTTCAAACATGAGTTCATTCAATGCATTCCGTGGAACCCATGCAAAGTGATTTGGAATCTAAATAACGGGCCACTGGAGTATAGAGGCTGGTAACTCCTTTGTGGGACTAAAGAGATGCCAGCTCTCTAAGGGTTGTGCCTCTGGGTCTTAATGTGTACTCAGACTCCTGCTGATGTGACCACAGTGGCTCTTTCTAGAAGCATTCAAATCCTCGGAGACCTTTCTCTCTCACACTGGGTAGGGCTTTCTCCTAACATCTTCTTATTGGCTTATAAAGGATTCCTTTGAGAATTTGTAAGGAGCCTTACATATTTCATGGGCTTATCTGCCTGTTTAATTATGTCCACATGCAAAAAAGGCTTCCTGGCTAGGCATGCATTTTACAATACGGTTACCTAAATATTTAAACAGCTTGGCTTCTCTGTATCATCAAGAACTGTGCCAGTCTTTGCTTAAGAGGAAAGGCTCAACATGAAGAAGCTGTGGAAATGTGTGTATATTATAAGTAGATCTCCATGTATAAATAGTGTGGCTAATTTTTATTTTTAAAGCAAATTAAACAAAAAAAAAATGGCCGCCCTTTGCATGGGCTATTTGTAAGCTAGTTTGATAACTGTAGTTGAGCTTTGGAGCAAAAGAGGCACAAATGAAAATCCTGATTTTCTCATTTACCAAATGGACAAAATTATGCAAGTCATTTAACCTCCCTGAGCCTTATTTTCCTTCTTTCAGAAAATGACAGTAATGGCTGAGCGTGGTGGCTCACACCTGTAATCCTAGCACTTTGGGAGGCCAAGGCAGGTGGATCACGAGGTCAGGAGTTCAAGAGCAGCCTGGCCAATATGGTGAAACCCTGTATCTTCTAAAAATACAAAAATTAGCTGGACATGGTAGCGCATGCCTGTAGTCCCAGATACTTGGGAGGCTGAGGCAGGAGAATTGCTTGAACCTGGGAGGCAGAGGTTGCAGTGAGCCAAGATTGGGCCACTGCACTCCAGCCTGGGCAACAGAGCAAGACTCAATCTCAAAACAACAACAACAAAATGAGAGTAATGATGGTGCAATTGTTAACTCCTGGAAATCACTAATCTATTCTCCATTCCCTTAATTTTTTCATTTCAAGAATGTTATATAAATAAAATCATATTATGTAATCTTTGAAGATTCATGATTTTCATTGTTTTATTGAGGTATGATTGACATACAAATAGCTTCACATATAATATATATACAACTTGACAAGTTAGGAGGTAAGTATATACTGATGAAAGCATCACCAGAATCTTTGTCATAAACATAACTATGACCTCTAAAAGTTTTCTCCCACTATATTTATTTATAATCATTATTTTGTATATATGATAACACTTCTTTTAGAACATTTTAAATTATATAACACACTATTGCTAACTATAGAAATTACCCTATGCAGTAGATCTCTAGGTCTTATTTGTGTCACATAACTGAAAGTTTTTACCCTTAACTAATAGTTCCCCATGGTCCCCTCCCCTTAATCCCTGAAAACCACTATTATTTCTGCTTCTCTGAGTTTGACTATTTTACATTCCTCATATGAGTGGGATCACATAGTATTTGTTCTTCTGTGTTTGGCTTATTTCATTTAGCATAATGTCTTATCGGTTCATCCATGTTGTTACAAATAGCAGAGTTTTCTTCTTTTGTAAAGCTATGTAATCTGTGCACACAATGGAATATATATGTGATATGTATTCCACATGGATATATAGTGCATATATGTTTATCTATCACATGTAAATAAAGCTATTTTTAAAGTTAATTAAACAAAAAAGAATGTCTGCTCTTTGCAGATATTTATCCATTCATCTGTGGATGAACACTTAGGTTGATTCCATATCTTGCCTATTGTGAATACTGCTGCAAAAAATGTGAGAATGCAGATATCTCTTGGAGACCCTGACTTCAACTCCTTTGGATATATACCCAAAAGTTAGATTGCTGAACTATATGGTAGTTCTATTTTTTAGTTTTAACCCAGAATAATCCCCCGAAGATTCATCCAAGTTGGTAATTATATTTTTTAAAATAAAAGTATAGCTGATTATTAAATCAACTTGATCCAGCCAACTCTTAATAAAGAGTTCATTCCCTGCAGATGATTCATGCAAAGGGACTTTAATGAAGATATTAGTTCTAGAGGTGAGAGCAGCAGTAAATAAGCCAACAAAATATGTGGACACACCTGAGGGTAAGCAACACTGGGAGCCACAGACATCTCTAAAGCTGAAGCAGAAGAGGAAAATGTCACCTGACCAGAGTCCAGTGAGTGGCACAGCAGGAAAAGGAGGAGTGTGTTGGTGGGAGCAGGGATCAGGAAAGGCATAGTTACCGCAGATTGCAACTGGGAGAGCATGTCCTGATCTCTCCTTCTATCCCCTAGATTTTCTGCCTAACTTTGGCTGAACCAAACAAAAAGCCAGCAGACCAGGAAATCCACACAAAGCAGTCTTTGGAAGCCAGCCTCCTTGGGCATAGAGCAAGGCAAAGAAGGGCACAGATAGATTTTAGGCCAAACTGCAAATAACCAGCACAACAGTGATGCAAATTTGTTCATTCAACAAATATATATATATTTTTTGATGTCTGCTATTTGCAAGACTCAATTCTCAACATTGAAGAATCATAGTAAACTAGAACAATGGAGCCTCTGTCCTTACTTTCTAGTAGGTGGAGACAACCAATAGATATGTATATTTGTAGATATTATAACATATTTATTGATGTAAATACTATAAAGAAATGAGAAAGATGATTTTCGAAAGAGCAGGCACACTGCTGAAGTGATGCCTTTGAGAAGGGAAGAGGTGATGGATGCTCAAGAGACAGGTTGGCCTTAAATAGGGACATGGGCAGTTCATCCATCATACCAGCTCAAGAAGCAAAATCACTGGGTAAAGAGAAGTGTAGGATTGCGAATGCAGTGGATGGGATATATAGACATTCTGTTCTGCTGGTTTATTTTCTCAGTGAAAAGGAAGAAAACTGAGAGGAAAGATAATTTAAAAGGAGTTGCAGGTTTTAGGAAAGAAAAGATGTGAAAAAGGGAGAGTTGAAGTGTAAATGGACTAAGTTGTAGGCATCTTTTAAATATTCTTGGCCAGGCCGTATTCCAGACCAATTAAATCACAATCATCAGGAGTGAAACACAGGCATGAGCAATTTTTGAAGCTCCATAGTTGACATCAATGTGCAGACAAATTTGGCAACCACTGGACTATGGAAAAGAAACATGACAGTTTGGCAACACTGAGGTTAGAGGTCATGACTTTAATCTGAGACCAGTCAACGTGATTATTTTTTCTCACCCGTTTCTGTGGCATGTGTGTAGGTATAGAGTGGACTGTGGGCTATATTTAACCATGATTGAGTTTAACTAGATAAAAATGATGAACAGCGAGGAAGACAAGAGAGCTCAGGTGTATGGTAAAAAGTTGATGAATATGATGAAACCTGGACTCTCAGCTGGGAAAAAAGGACTTGGCTGTGACAGTGACAAGTCAGCAGGACAATAAGACTGTAGGGTCCTATGAAGTCAATTTTCTGGAGCTGGTGTACTAGAAGGAGTGAGCTGGAAAAGGAGAAGATGATTAGATTTTAGTGTACCTGGAACTGAGATTGTAGAGTGGGTACAATTCCTGGTATTGCTAAATTTCAGAGGATAAGCACAGGAGTTGGTGGCTGATATGGGCTAAAAACAGAATATTAAGAAGAGCAGGTTGAAGAACTAAAAGTTGAATGCATTATAGAGTTCCTATGGGTGGATGCTGAAATCCTCAAGAAATATGTCATGAATAGTATTAGAGAGGCATTAAGCCAGATGCAAAAAAAGTAATTGTTATATTTAGATGTAATGTGTGTTGGAACAAATCTGAAAGAAACATTCCACTGTCGATGGGAAACTGTAGAGCAGTGATTAGAAACAGATTTTTGGGGCCCATCTGATCTGATACTAGTTATACCACTTAAGCCTTGTGCTGATGATTTAACCTCTTTTTGACCCAATTTATTCATGAATCAACACAGATGATAATATCTTTCTTTTTTTAGGTATATAAACTATTTATTAACAGACAAGACCCATAAACTTACTTCTTCTTGGATACATCCACGATGCAGCCACGGCAACCCGTGGTCTTGGTGTGCTGGTGCAGCCCTCTATGGGCCAAATCTTCTTCAGTTGTTCCACGTCTTCACAGAGCTTGTTGTGCAAACAATTGGCTAGGACCTGGCTATATTTCCCATCCTTTACATTCTGTCTTTTCAAGAACCAGTCTAGGACCTTGTATTGGCGTGGATTCTGCATAAGGGTGATCACACGTTCCAGCTGATCCTCGGTGAGTTCTCCCGCTCTCTTGGTGAAGTCGATGTCTGCTTTCCTCAGCGTCACCTTTCTAATCAGCTCTTTATGAGAAGTTAACTGATGTGGAGCCTGGGAGGTGCTTAGAACCTTGCCCGGCATTACCACGTGAGTTGTTATTCATATTTCTTAATTATCCCTGATCTCAGTCAGCAGTGACTCCTGGCTTAAACCAAGGGCAAAATTCTCAAACTGGAATGTGCATCATAATTATCCTGAGGGCTTGTAAAACATATTGGCCAGTATCAATCCCAGAGTTCTTGATGTATAGTGGGGACCAAAAATTTGCATTCCTTAAGTGTTCCCAGGTGAGGCTGATTCTGCTGGGCTGGGGGGCCACATTCTGAGAACAACTTCTGGGAATGGACCCCAGAAGCTGTGCTCTAACAAGCCTCCATGTGTCTTTTATTATAAGCTGAAGTTTGGGAACTGCTCTAGGATTAGTAAAGCTAATACATTTACTCCTTCTTGCCTAGTTCATCTCAGTATGTCTCTAAATCTTTAGGTCATGGTGCCATCAAAACTCTCCTTTTTTCTGCTGCTGGAAAAATTGATACATCTGTTTCTGCTCAGGCCCTTTCTTGCTCAGTTGCCTAAATAATTTTCCACATGGCTTGGTAAAAGTTGGAAAAGAATGTTTCTCACCAAATGTATTTAAGTGATTTTTCAGACTTTTAAAGGAAGCATGCTTTTAACTTCCATCAGTTTCTAGTGCTAGGAATGATAAGATTTAATTATTAAGGCTTTACCATGGGCTGTCCATTACCTGTGGGACAAAAAGAGATCTGAAACTTGAAAATAAAAATGCTGGTGTCACATCCTTTCAATGTCTTATAGAGGTGAAGACCATTCAAAAATTGCACAGGAGAATAGAGTTAGTTCATTTCATAATTGAATAGTTGTTTAAAATTACAGACTCAATGAAATTGTTTGCAAACGTATTTTTTTCCAGAAGGGTTGCAAATAATTTTCTTCCAATGGAACAGATTATCTCCAAAATTTATAGTCTACTGGACAGTAAACAGTTTAAGAAAAACAATATTTTTTAACACTTATTTGTTAAATTGCCTATAAACACTTTTTTTTTTGGAGATGGAGTCTCACTCTGTTACCCAGGCTGGAGTGCAGGGGCATGATCTTGGCTCACTGCAACCCCCGCCTTCCGGTTTCAAGCAATTCTGCCTCAGACTTTTGAGTATCTGGGACTACAGGCGCATGCCATCATGCCCAGCTAATTTTTGTATTTTTAGTAGAGATGAGGTTTCACTTTGTCGGCCTGGTTGGTCTCAAACTCCTGACCTGGTGATCAGCCCATCTCGGCCTCCCAAAGTGCTGGGATTATAGGCATGAGCCACCAGGCCTGGCCTATAAACACTCTTAGTTCTTAAATATTCTTTGAAATAGCCACATCTTGCTGGTTCCCTCATTAGTTAGTACATTTTAAAGTCTTTGATGTGTGCTCATTTTATAATTTCTTGAGTCATGATTTTGCATGTCAGAAAATTATACTTTAACACTATTCACTGAATAACCTATTTGAAATTGCCTTGAGAGGACTAAGCTTAAAACTTGGTGCACATGATCACTCTGTGGCATAAATGTACCACCACTAGTTAAATTTTACTGCAATCAGTTTAAAAATCCATTGTAGCAAAGGACATCAAAATGCATCAGGATGGGAAAGCTAAGAACCATGGTTTCCCAGCCCGCCCATTTCTTCACAGGAGAAGTGTTCAGGTAGTGGCTATTCATGTGTCCTGCCTTCCCAGGACAAAGTCCTGCCAGAATGCAAGAATCCCAGCGTGAGTGATATTACCACCTGCAAATCTTTTGCTAAGTCATCTCCATGGGCTAGGATGAAGCTCTGGTGGTTTGTGACTATGTAAATTCTGGTATCCTCTTGCTATACTGTCTTGGGGTTCTGTTTAGTAATTACTCATCACACATGTCTGGTCACATTGTAACCATGCAGCTATCACCAGCCAGGGCATCCACCAGGATCTCCTGCATTATGAGGAGCATGGCAGGCTCAGTCACACTGTTTCTATTTACTCTTCTCTTAATCAAATTCAGATTCCCAGTTGAAGTAAACACTTTTTAAACAAACTTATGAAATTCCACAATGAAGAATGTTTATAAAACCATATTTTCTGAAATACAAATTAGCTATGATTTCAGAAAATGAGAATATTAATTCAAAGAATATTTGAGAGAAAATTATGGAAATTCAGAAAAAAATAGAGCTAAAAGTTAGTAAAAGAAATAATCCAAAATATGGTTGCTTATAAAGTCAAAATAAAAAAATATAGTAAGTTTAGTCAAAATAAGACATCAACATTACAAAAGGTATATTATATATTGTAATGGATAAAATGATTAAATTATAATGAATTTCTGCAGAGGTTGCAATGAGCTGAGATCATGCCACTGCACTCCAGCCTGGTGACAGTGAGACTCCATCTCAGAAAAAAAAAAAAAAATAGTTGCCTGACGTAACTATAAGACAATGACCAACTCGATCCCTAGAGCTAATAAAGTTTTTACAAAATTAGAAGTGAATTGATTGCAGTTAGCTATAGATATGAAAATCTAAATAAACTACTCTAAATTAAGCAATATAATAGAAAAGTAATAAATTAAATTGATCAAATTGGGAATGCAATTCCAATGCAATATTTAAGAATTCATAAATATTATACAATAAATCAGTAATTTAAAGAAAATATGTCATTTTTATAGATATGTAAAAGACATTTGAGTAGTTCTTAACTCATGGCAATAAATTAATATTTTTTAAAAGACGGCATTCTTCGTTAAGCTTTTTAAAAATGTTTCCAATTGGGAATATCTTTTTTTCTGAATAAAAACATATGAACATTGTTTATAGAACTGTGCTGTCACAGATGCAAGTGGAGTTGACCCGCAGTGTCTGGGTCTTCTGGCTGGTGTCTGAGTTTCTACAAAGAGAATACTTATTCATCAACAATTTATATCAAGTGATTCCAGTAGCAGAGGAAGACTATGCAGGTAGAGGCAGCAGCCCATAAGATATCTGTGGAACTGAGAAAAGTTCAGAAGGATAACCAAATATTGACAGGAGAAAGATGAGCACTTTTCCTGCTGATACTATTTTGCCATTGGCAAGGCCAAATCCAAGTAACCCAAGCTATTAGTAAACTTCTTTCTGAGGAAATATCACCACCACTCTCTCCATTGAAGGAAAAAACTAGACTAGTTTGATTCTAGAATGTATGGGTGTTCCAGGCAGAATCAACTGTGGTATTATTCTACTTACATAGATTTAGATGTTTACCAAAGTTCCATCTAGATTATTAAACTAAAACAGGGTCAGGGAAGGTTCTGTAACAGCATCCTCTATTCTGTCACCATCTCCTCAAACTCATTGTAATGGGGGAAAAAGTGGCCCCTAGGGAACAGTGCAAGTAATAGCTAAGATTATGATTTGGTTATTTGTCAATGGATTCTTTATCACCTTTGCTTGCATTTTCTTACACGGCATCTTGAGAATATCATTATAGTCTTACCTGGGCATGTAAAAATGTTTATTGTAACCCCAGCACTTTTGGAGGCTGAGTGGGGGTGGATCACAAGGTCAGGAATTCGAGACCAGCCTGGCCAAGAAACCTCATCTCTACTAAAAATATAAAAATTGACTGAGTACAGTGGCGGGTGCCTGTAATCCCAGCTACTTGGGAGGCTGAGGCAGGAGAATCACTTGAACCCAGGAAGCGGAGGTTGCAGTGAGCTGAGACCACGCCACTGTACCCTAGCCTGGGTGACAGAGCAAGACTCTGTCTCAAAAAAAAAAAAATGCTTATTGTGACAAGATTACTAATCCCCATTAAAAACAGCAGAGTTTTCTTCTTAATTTTTATAAACCTAATAATCAATTTTATGTTTTCTTTTTTTTTCTTCATCTTTTCCAAATACATACCTGGCAATATGCACAATAATAATGAACTAGGCAAACAGATTGAAATAGACCTGAAAGCAAAAGTTGTTCCAAAGTTTGTGAGCTCCTAGGATCTATGAAATATCTATAATTAAAGAGAAACATTACTATTAAGAACAATGGATAAGCTCAGATTGCATTAGATGCAAAAGAATCTTGAGTCTTAATTAACAAAAAACTAATATCCAGAAGGAAATTGTGTAGAGATCTAACAACACAGCTGATGGTCAAGTTCAGATCTGGCTGGTTATCAATCACGGCTCCATGCCCCAGTAATGCTGAAGAAGTTGTAAGAATGACATTAATTTTCAAACTGAAAGAACATTTAAACATACTATACATATTTTGTTCATAGAGATATAATTATATGCTACCTTTAAACCACACCTCTAAGAAAAACACCAAAACTGCTCTGATTCTTATTTCCATCTTTCCAGAGTCTTCTTATGTTGTCTCATATATAAATCCACAATTTAAAAGATCTTTCAGGTTGCTGAGAAAGTAGTTGAAATTGAGAAACTGGATGCTGTAATTGAAGAGTGCAGAAAACTAGACAAAATTGAAAATTTTCAATTTATGAGAGCAAGTCGGTGTAAAGGACTGTGAAAGGCTAATTGAAAATGTTTTACCTACAGGGGAAGAAGACAATCAGAATGACATGGCCACAGTTGTTAACGTTTACAATTTGTAGCAAAGGCAAAAAAGTCTCATTTGGTATAAAATTGTCCAATTAATATTTCATTAACTTGAGAGAAAAAAAGAAAAGAAGGAAGGAGGCAGGAAAGATAGCCCATAAGAAAAATATTACAATACAGAAGTATCAAGGCAGAAACTGAAAATGTCACAACTTTACCCTATCTCTGGCTCAAAAGAAAACTTGTGTAATAATTGGATATTAATATGTTTAACTTGCATAGTATAAATTTACATTTTATACAGTATAACTGGTATGTGTTCCAAATATAATATGCTATTTATTTTCTGTTTTTCATTACACAAAAATAGGCTCACAACCTAGATATGGTTCCCTAACGTTATTTTTTTATTTTAAAATGTATCATGGACTTCTGCTGGTGGGAAAAAAAAAATCAATATACTTTTCCCTATTCCCATATTACATACAACTAAAAACACTGTATTTGTATATAAGACAACATAAGAAGACTGAAAGATGGAAATAAGAATGCAGACTGGCCAGGCACAGTGGCTCCCACCTGTAATCCCAGAACTTTGGGAGGCCGAGGCGGGTAGATCACTTGAGGTCAGGAGTTCAAGACCAGCCTGGCCAACATGTGGAAACTCGGCCTTTACTAAAAATACAAAAGTTAGATGGGTGTGGTGGCAAGCTCCAGTAATCCCAGCTACTGGGGAGGCTGAGGCAGGAGAATTGCTTCAACTTGAGAGGCGAAGGTTGCAGTGAGCTAAGATCATGCCATTGCACTCCAGCCTGGGCGACAGAGCAAGACTCCAGAAGAAAGAAGAAGAAGGAGAAGGAGAAGGAGAAAGAAGAAAAAGCCAGGCTGATTAGGGACTTCAGGGCCCAAAGGCCAATATGGTGGTTTTCTCTGTATGTTTTGTTTTCTTTGGTCTCCTATAGCCTACACTTGAAGCAGAAGGAGCCGGTCAGCCCAGAAACCCCAACAGGCTTTGAAAAACCAAAGAAAACCTACTCTCTCTACCTAAAGCACCAGCAAAGGGACAGCACAGACAGGATGAAACCTTTTCGACAATAGCTGTTCTACCTCAGCAAAACACCACAGAAAAAACTGGCCACACCCCCACCTTTGCCAGCCAAGACTAAGTGGGGAGCCTATACTTTCACTCTTGCAAGATTGCAACGAAGCACCCCAACACCACCTCTGCACATTTTACTTTGACAACTGAGAAAAATGGAGCAGTTCTTTGAAACATGCAAGCTAATACAACTCACCTAATATGAAATAGATAATTTAATAGCCTACAGCAATTATGAAAATTGAATTTGTAACTAAAAATCTCTCCCCAAAAGTCTCCAAGATCAGATAGTTTCATTGGGGAATTCAAGCAAATGTTTAAGGAAAAATTAACATCCATTCTGTACAAATTTTGCTAAAAAATAGAGAGAAGACTTTCCAATTGATTTTATGAAGCTAATGCTATTCTAATATCACAACTAGACAAGGACAATACTAATAAATAAATAAATACAAAACTATAGCTCAATAACTCTCATGAATATAGAAGTAAACATCTTTAATAAAGCAGAATTCAGTGAAATATATATGAAGACTAAATGGGGTTTATTTTAAGGATACAAATATGGTTCAATACGCAAATATCCACTAATTTAATCTACCATATTAACAGGCTAAAGAAGAAAAAAAAACATCAATCAATGCAGAAAAAAAATCTGACAAAATTTAACATTCATTCATGATAAAAATCTCTAAAAAAAATAGGGATACAGGAGAACCACCTCAATTTCATAAAGAAGGCCTTCAAAAAAGCTGTCCTATCATTATACTTAATGGTGAAAGACTGAATGTTTCCTCCCTAAGCCTGTGAAAAAGTCAAGGATACCGGCTTTCACCACTGTTATTCAACCTAGTGCTTGAATTTCTAGCCAGTGCAATAGTAAAATAAAAAGAAATAAAAGAGGTACAAGTTAGACAGGAAATGAAACTATTTCTATTAGCAGATGACATAATTACGTATGTAAAAAATCTCAAAGATTCTATCAGAAAAATAGAAAGATAAGTGAGTTCACTAAGCTCATGGGATACAAGATAAGCATACAAAAATCTATTTTTATATATCATCAATAATCATGTCATCATTGAAATTACAAATACCATTTACAATTTTCTTAAAAATATGGAATACTTAGAGGTAAATCTAACAAGACATCAGGACTTACATGCTTAAAACTACAAAGCACTGATTTGAAAATAAAATCACCAAATATCTAAATAAATAAAGAGAAAATACTGAGTCCATGTATTGTAACACCATGCAGTACAGATGTCAATTCTTCCTCAAATTGGTAGGCAGGTTTAGTAAACTCCCTATCAAACTTACAGTATTATTTTTCTATATATTCATGAAATTATTCAAAAATTTGTATGCAAAGAACCAGGAACTACAATAGTTGAAACAACTGTGAAAAGAATAATAAATTAAAGGCAATCAGCCTGTCCAATTTCAAGACTTCTTATATGGCTACAGCAGTCAAGGCTGTATGATACTGGCAGAGGCGTGGCCACATAGATCAGTAGAAAAGGAAAGAAAACTCATAAACACACACATACACACACACACACATGCCTTAATATTTTTGCAAAAAGTGCAAAAGCAATTTTATTGCTTTGTCCATTGGAGTTGAACAAAATGGTTCAGCAAAGTCAAAACAAACCTTGACTTAAATCTCACACCTAAAAAAATTAGCTCAAAATTAATCATGGATTTAAATTGAAAACCTAAAACTGTAAAATGTTTAGAAAAAGACAAGAGAAAACTTTGGAGCTCTAGGACTACTTAAAGCATTCTTCAGCTTGAAATCAAAAGCATGATTCATAAAATTAAAAACTGCACTTTTTTAAACCGATAAGATTTATTAAATTGATAAACTGAACTTCATTAAATTTTTAAAAATTTGTTCTAGGAAACTATATTAAGATGATTATAAAGTAAGCTACAGAGTGGGGAGAAAGGTTTTCATACCACATAACTGATAAAGACTCATATCTGGAGTATATAAATAACTCTTAAAACTCAATAGTAAAAAAATGCAATTATATCATGAGCAAAAAATATTGAGGCATTTCACTGAAAAAGATACACAGATGCAAAAAAAGTACATGAAGAAACGTTCAATATTATTAACCATTAAGGAAATGAAAATAAAAACATAACAAATATTACTACACACCTCTCAAAATGACTGAAATAAAAAATAATACCCAGGCAAGGTGGCTCATGCCTGTAATTCCAGCACTTTGGGAGGCCAAGGCAGGTGGATCACTTGAGGTCAGGAGTTCGAGACCAGCCTGGCCAAAATGGTGAAAGCCATCTCTACTGAAAATATGAAAATTAGCCAGGTGTAGTGGTGGGCGCCTGTAATCCCAGCTACTCAGGAGGCTGAGATAAGAGAATCAATTGAACCCGGGAGGCGGAGGTTGCAGTCAGCTGAGATTGCCCCAGTGCACTTTAGTCTGGGTGACAATAAATCCCATCTCAGTAATAATAATAATAGCACCATCAAAGACCAGCAAGGATGTGGAGAAATAATCACTCATACATTTTACGGTGGGAAGAGAAAATGGTAAAGCTACTCCAGGAAAAGAAAAAATCTTGGCATTCTTACAAAATTAAACAAGCAACTACCCTGCAACCCAGTAAATGCACTCTTGGGCATTTAAACTAGAAAAATTAAACCTGTGTTCACATAAAACTTGTATGTGAATGTTCGTAGTAGCTTTCTTTGTAATAACTTAAAACTATAAATATCACCCCTGATGTTCTTCAACAGGTGATTGGTTAAATAAACTGGTATATCCATGCTATGAAATACTACTCACCAATAAAAAGAAACAAGCTATTAAAATATGCAACAAACTGGAGAATTGCCAGAAAATTGAATTATAGTGAATGAAAAAAAGCAAATCCCAAACATTTACATGCCACAGTAAATTGTGTGTGTATATATACACACAAATATATATACTATTTTGTATATGAAATACCTCACAAAATTATATATACTATTTTGTATATGAAATACCTCACAAAATTATAAAATGGAGAACAATTTATTGGTTTCTATGGGTTAAGGAGGGGTGAAGATAAGAGGAAACTGGGGATGACCATAGAAGGGCAGCATGAGGGAGCCTTTTAATGACAGAGTGTTCTGAATATTGACTATATCAATGTCAATATCCTGCCATGAAATTGGACTATAGTTTTGAAAGATGTTATTGTTGGTAGAAACTGGGTAAAGGGTATTATTTTTCATAAATCTGTATTATTTTTCATAACTATATGAACCTAATAGTATCAAAAAACAAAAAGCTTAACTTTTATTAAACTTTAAAAAAAAACAATTAGCAGAAAATAATAATCAAGAGGTTAATTGTAATATTAAATTTTTCTATATCTTCCTGAGATGAGAGCCAGAAATGGAACTATCTCTCATGTACACTTCCTCTCTCTTGCAGAGAGGCATTTAGATATATATCATATAAGATTTGCAATAATATGTAATATTCCAGATTTTCTTAATTTCTCATTTTTTTTCTTTTGTATAACATTAAAATCTTTGTATAACCTTAAAATTTTTCTTTCCATTTTTCCTGGTAATCCAGTGCTTATTGAAGAAATGTGGGCCCTCTCTCTCTCTCAGTTCACAGACAACAATATTTCCTGTGAACTGGTTCCACAAATCCCTATACTTTTCTTTTTCATGTATTTCTTTATCTCTAATCATTCTCAAGTCCTCACGAACCAAAGAGAACTATTATAATCTTTTCCAAGTACTGTTCCCCTTAAGCCTGCATTCTTCAGTTTTTTAGCTCTCTAGACCTTGATTAACATTTATGACCTTAATGAAAGTATTAAAAAAGTTATTTTCTGCTGGATTTGGTGGCTCATACCTATAATCCCAGCACTTTGGAAGGCTGAGACAGATGGATCACCTGAGGTCAGGAGTTCGCAATCAGTCTGACAAACATGGTGAAACCCATCTCTACTAAATACAAAAAAAAAAAAAAAAAACAGCTGGGCATGGTGGTACATGCCTGTAATCCAAGCTACTTGGGAGGCTGAGACAGGAGAATCCTTTGTACCTGGGAGGCAGAGATTGCAGTGAGCCGAGATTGTGCCATTGCACTCCAGCCTGGGCAACAAGAGCAAAACTCCATTTAAAAAAAGTTAGTTTCTATAATTTATTTTCTTGATAAAGTAGGGCTAAACTAGTAAGCATTTTAATGAGTATTGGCACCCAAATCCATTCCTCATGTCTCCTCTTCAGAAGCCTTGGGGAAGCTACCCACAGACAGTAATGGCCAGTGAAAAAGAAAGTGCTACTTTTTTCAGCATAGGAAAAGCACTTCACAGCATGGTACAGTGCTCTGCTATAAAAGCCATTCAGTGAAACACAAAAACTGGAGAATCCGCAGTTCTTCAGTTCTTTGCATGTTTTAATAGCTTGTTCCTTTTTATTGGTAAGTAGTATTTCATAGTATGGATATATCAGTTTTATTTAACCAATTACCTGTTGAAGAACATCAGGAGTGATATTTATAGTTTTGAACTATAAACCTCAGCCATGCCTTTTGCTTCTTCCACCTCCACCCAGACCAAAAGACCTCAGTCATGCCTTTTGCTTCTCCCACCTCAGCCTTTTAGAAAAAGTGTGATCTTACAAATACATCTACCAGAGATGGATAAGCCATAACCAAGATGCTAGGATGGCAGTGCTCACCTCAAAGAGGCAATGAAACTGGCTTAATATAAAAACTTACTAAAATTGCAGCTAAAAACGTCCTTAACTTGTTCTCTTAGGTGTTTAATTTTTTAATACTAAAAATCTTTTTTCCTCATTATCTAAAATTAATTAAGTAAACAAACTAGAATTATTAATGTATTTTTCTCAAATAAAGTTGTTGGAGGAAATGACTGTCAGTACTTCATTTGATTTATTCAATTTACTTTTAGCAAAACAAAGCATTTGGAAATTTTCAGACAAAAGCCATTATAGATGATAGAGACTTTATCAAAGTAAAACTCTATTTAAAAATATTAAATGGAACCCTTAGGGAATGTTTACAGCATGGTAAAAGATTTCTACTTTCATCATTACTCTTTAGCATTACACTGGAAATCCTAGCCAATGTGATAAGTCAAGTAAAAAGAATAAGATGGATCAGAATGAGAAGAGAATATTTTTAATATTTTCACATTGTATTCTATTTAATTCTGAGTACAGCAATCACCATGGTTCAAAATTCAGGTAGAAAACAGTACATAGTAAAACATCTCTCTCCCACCCCTACTCAGGTCTCAATTTCCTTCCCTGGAAAAGCTATATTATTAGATTCTTTTTTTATCTTTCTAAATAAAGTTTATATACACGTATTCAGGAAAGATTTTTTTTTTGAGAAGGAGTCTCACTCTCTGCTCACTGCACAATCTCTGCTCACTGCAGCTTTAACTTTCAAGTCGGGTGTTTCTTCTAACTTAGCCTCCTGAGTAGCTCAGACGACAGGTGCATGCCACCATGCCCAGATAATTTTTTGTATTGAAAGATTATTTCTAATGATATATCTCATAGTTAAGCAGCAATGAGTTTTCTCCCTGTGGCTGATTCCAATTCAAATGGTGGCTGATGCTTAGAGTTGGTCTAAGATAAATATTCCAAATAATGCCAAGTCTGAACTGAGAGAAATGATTTACATGGTTAGCAATGTCTGCTATGGGCAAGATAGCCAGTGTGTGTCAACCTGCAGCATATTTTATATTCCTGGATTGTCATTCATTAGTTATTAGGGGAATTAAGCAACACACAACAGCTACAAGAGACCAACCCACACCATAAAATAGTTAAGATAAACTAAAAAGCATAATATAAACATTCACACTTGTGATTGTCACCTGAATGACTTCAATTCCTCCTTCCATAACAGAAGCCAGGAAAAGGATGAAAAAAGAAAATGATTGTGGAGAGGAAATTGACTCCTGTCTATGAAAAAGACAAAAGAATGGTTAAGAGACTGAGAAGCATTCCCTGCCCCATATAATAAGGATTTACAGATAATAAGATAAATGGCAGTCCTCTGCCTGGTTCTAGGGACGTCTGTCTTTTTTTAACTGGCCCCACCTAGTAACTATCAGGACGCCTTGTATCTTCCTGGACCCTTGAGTTGTGCAGTTCAAATGCTGTCCTTAAAAATCTCTAAAATAAATTTAGAGCCAACAATTAAGTAAGTTTACTCCAAGGACCTATGCACCCCAGAACAATAATTCATTTCCTTTTCTATTTTACAGCTAAAATTATCCCTAGATATATTATCCAAATGAGTTTATCAATAGGCATCACAGTGAATACCTCACAGGAGCATAGCTCAAATTTAATAGAAGGCATTTAAATTAGTCCAGAAAAATAGGCAATATTAAATATACTAATTATCGGGTTCCCAGGGAAATAAAAATCCAAAGTTAAACATATTTTCTTATAATTTTGGCAAAGAGTCTCACTTTTTAAATGTATCAACAAGATAGATAAGAATATCCCATATTTATCTGAGAACCACAAAACTGTGAACCTAGAACCAAGATACTTAGTACAGCACTAGACCTGTTAAACAAAAGGATATTTCCAGTCATATCCAGTCATATATCACAGGATTTTGTAATCGTGGGAAAGGAGAAGCAAAGAGAACAAAAGAAATGCATGTTTTTACCACTTCTCTTCAACATAGTACTGCCAGAGCAATTAGGCAAGGAAAAGAAATAAAAGGCATTAAAACTGGAAAGGATAAAGTAATTATCCCTGTTCATACCCACACAACTGTTAAAACTAAATAAAATAATTCTATAAAGTTACTCACAAAAATCATTTGTTTTCATACACTAACAATAGACACTCCAAAGAAGAAATTAAGAAAGCTATTCCATTTACAATGACATCATAAAGAACAAAACACTTAAGAATAAATTTAACCAAAGGAGTGAAGATAAACTTACACTGAAAACTACAAAATGCTGCT
Source organism: Plecturocebus donacophilus (assembly GCA_004027715.1). Classification (NCBI taxonomy): domain Eukaryota; kingdom Metazoa; phylum Chordata; class Mammalia; order Primates; family Pitheciidae; genus Plecturocebus; species Plecturocebus donacophilus. The sequence continues at coordinate 68,110 of PVKP010001728.1, forward strand.
AAAAAATAATTTAAAATAACACAAATAAATTGAATGACATCTCATGATCAAGGGTTTGGAAACTTAATATTTTTCAAATGTTGATACTACCCAAAGCAATCCATAGATTTAATGAAATCCTATCAAAATCTCAAAGGCTTTTTTTGCAGAAATAGAAAAATTTATCCTAAAATTTATATGAACTCTAAAGGGACCATAAATAGCCAAAACAATCTTGAAAAAGAACAAAATTGGAGGCCTCATACTTTCTGATTTTAAAACTTACTACTAATCTACAGTAATCACAACAGTGTGGTACTGACTTAAATACAGACTGACATATAGACCAAGGCAATAGAAGAGAAAGCCCAGAAATAAACCCACACATATATCCTCAGATGATTTTCAGCAAGGGTTCCAAGACCATTCAGTGGGAAAGGAACAGTCTTTTCAATAAATGGTGTTGGGATAGCCATGTGCAAAAGAATGATCTTGTATCCTTACATTGCACCACATAAAAAAATTAACTCAAAGTGGATTAAAGACCTACATATAAGAGCCAAAACTATAAAACTAATAGAAAAGAACATAAGAGGAAATTTTCATAATATTGAATTCAACAATGGTTTCATGGATATGATACCAAATGCACAAGCAACAACAAAAAACACACAAATTGGACCACATCAAAAGTAAAACCCTTTGTGCATAAAAAGACACTAACAATAGAGCAAAAAGGCAACCCACAGAATGGAAAAGTGTGTTTTTAAATTTTATGCCAGTTAAGGGAGTAATATCCAGAAAATATACAGAACTCTTACAACTCAACAACAATAAAGCAAACAGCTCAATTAAAAATAGACAAAAATCTTTCTCTCTTGTTTTTCTTTTTTTCTTTTCTTTTTTTTTTTTTTTTTTTTGAAACAGAGAATGACTCTGTCACCCAGGCTGGAGTGTGGTGGCATGATCGCAGCTCACTGAAGCCACCACCTCTGGGGTTCCAGTGTTTCTCCTGCCTCAGCCTCCCAGGTAGCTGGGATTACAGGCACGCACCACCAAGCCTGGCTACTTTATATATTTTTAGTATAGATGAGATTTCACCATGTTGGCCAGGCTGGTCTTGAACTCTGACCTCAGGTGATCCTCCCACATCAGCCTCCCAAAGTGCTAGGATTATAGTCATGAGCCACTGGACCCGACCTTAAAAATGGGCAAAAATCTTAAATACACATTTCTTCAAGGAAGAAAATATGAAAACAATAGTTAGGCACATTAAAAGATCCTCAATACTACTAATCATTACAGAAATGCAAATTAAAACCACTGTTAGACTTCCTATTATAAAACAAAACAAATGTTGGTGAGATTGTGGAGAAATTGAAAGCCTGTATAGTACTGATAGAAATGTAAACCAGTTCAGCGTCTGTGGAAAATAGTGTAGAAATTATTCACAAAATTAAGTGTAAAACTACCATATGATCTTGCAATCCCATACCTGAATATAACAGAAAAGAATTGTAAGAATGGTCTGAAACAGATATTTGTACACTCATATTCATAGCAGCATTATTCATAATAGCCCAAAAGTAGAATTGACCTTAGTTTCTGTCACTAAGGCTGAATGATGGATGAATTGATAAATGAAATGTGGCATATACATATAGGGGAATATTATTCATCCTTAAAAAGGAAGGAAATTCTGGTGCATGTTACACAACATGGATAGACCTTGAAGACATTATGCTTGGCAAAATAAAGCAGTCTCAAAAGGGCATATATGATTCTAATTATGTGATGTCCCTAGGATAGTCAAACTTATGGAAACAAAATATAGAATGGTATTTTTCAGTACCAAGGGAAGGGGAGGATGGAGAATTGTTTAATGGGTATGGAGTTTCCATTGAAAAGGTAAGTTGTGGAGATGGCTAGTGGTAAGGGTTGCCCAACAATGGGAGTGTATTTAATGCCACTTAATTGTACACTTAAAAATAGTTAAAATGGAAAATGTTATGTTGTGTATATATCATCTATATTCATGTACATATATAAAATTGTATAAGTATATTCTTTATTTAAAAGAGAGACTGAGCAAAGGAGGAAAGCAACTTCCTTTCAGGCTTGCCAGGAGGCCTACATCTGTCAGTTTCTCAATTCTAAACCTTTGAACTTAGTGCTAGAAGGGAGAACGCTTCCCTCGTGGGGTAGATTGGGGTGTCGTGTGGGCTTTCAAAGCCCAGGAACTTCTTAACTCCTTATAGGTATTTCTGTAGCTACTCCCTGAGCCTGCACCTTCAGAGATCCAAAATGCAATGCAAAGACTTAAAACTCATATTCTTCAACATTCACAATGTTTTGGTTTTTAAGTTTTGTCAACCTTGGTTAACTTTTGCTACCCAAATGGCAACACAAATTCCCACTCCATTGCAGATTTTCATGCCTAACCAAAAAAAGGTGGAAAAAAGCAAGAAATCCTACTTAATTTACATCTACCATGCCCATTGCTCTGTTCATTAATTTACTGTTTATACTAATATTTTTCAAATGTGCACAGCAAGCTCAAAAAGATAAAAATTATAACCCACAGTTAGCTTATATTTTAGAAGAGAGACAGCTAATATTGAAATTAGACTCAGGACACACTATCTAATCTGCAGGGCCTAGTGCCAATTCAAAATGCAGGAAGTGTTCAAAGTTATCAAGAATTTCAGGTTGGAGATAACAGAGCATAAAACCAAATGTGAGTCCATGAAGCTGGTCCTGAATAAACTGATATAAAATGTTAGGTTTTATATTAATAAGTATATAAAAGAAAAATTGAAAGCATGAAAAAGTGCTAAACAACAAATAGTTTTCCATTTTTAGGGAGGGTGAAGAAGAAAGATGTCTGAAAAAAATGGGTTTCAATTAATAAGCTAAAAGAAGGAAGGAAGGGAGCCATGGAGCCATCTGGAGAAACGCATTCTTGGCAAAGGATACAAAAACCCCAATTGGAAACATGCCTATGTCCAGCTTACTGAAGAAACAACAGCTAGAGGACAGAGACGGAGGAAAGCAGTAGGAAAATTTGAGACCAGAGACTTAAAGGGGTAAGGAAAAAGGAGATATGGCCAATATCAGGTAAGATGTCTTAGGTTATATTAAGGACTTTGACTTTTACTATGGGTGAGATCACAGAAAATCCCTCATACCCAGGTTAGGCTTATACCTGTGTTTATTACATAAAGGTTTAAAATCCTATAATCAGGATATACTAATTTATCTTCTCCCTTGACCTTAAAAGAGGAGACGGAGAAGAGAGATTTATTAAGTTCGTCTTAGAAACCTGAAATCAAACAATAAAGTGAATTCATCAAAGTTTCTCAGATACTGTCATTTGGGCTATACTACATCTGTCATGTGGGATGCCTTAGAGCCCAAACATTTCTTTTTGTCCTAGAACCATGGTCTAAATCATTCTCTTCTCCCCTCCCCCACCTAGTCCCCAGGACATTCATTTAGTTCCCAGTATACTTAATGACAAATACAGTGGTTACTTTGGTTTAAAATCCATAATACCTAAATTATAGTAATCCATTATACCTAAATTATATAAAGTATTTGCAAAAACAACATTCCCTTAGAAATATATGTATTCTTAAAACAAATTAGCAAAACATAGAGAGCTATTTGTAGAATTTTATCAGCAGATTTAAAACTTGTAACCTCTGATAATATTTTAAATTGTCACATTAACCATCTTATATGTACATTTTGAATACCTATTGAGTAAATATTTCTACCCATTGCAAGCCAGTATGCAAATTTTTCTTTGAAAAAGAATGATGGAAAAGATATGCGTACATGCAAGGAGCTTCTTCTGTCATAAAGGAGAGTGGACAGGTGCTCACACTGCTAGAAGGAGGGAGGCAAGAAGAAATCAGATAAAGTGCCGGAAAAAAATTAGGAAAATAGATTACTACTGGCTGCAGAGCACGGTGAGCCTTCATGAAAAAGCAGCACTATTTGACAGTTATGGTAAGGCATATTTTCTGTCCCTTATTCAATTGGAAAAGGAAAAAGAACATAGAAAATAAAGAGAAATGGATATAGGATGTGGTGATTAGAGGATAGAAAATACGGGGGGAAATCATTGGGAAAGAGAAGAAAAGGGGGTTTCCGAAAACAGGAAGAAACATGGTAGTTTTCCATGTATATATGCTGAGATAAATAGAAGGAAAATAAAAGGGGAAAAATATAAGAGGAATTAGAAAAGGGAGGAAGGAAAAAATGTGAAAAGGTTGAGGGAAGCAGAGTCAGAGAACAAGGCAGTGAGACACAGAGAAACCTGAAAGTGAGGCGATGTCCGGTAAGATTATCAACTCCATAGGGCGCATCAAAAGGCTATGGATTTCTATCCAGGAGACCCCCAAAACACAACCTCGGATCTGGTACCTTAATCTCCACACAGCTATAGATCCACTCAGATAAGATTCCTTTCTATCTTGTTTTTGTCTAACATAGCAATACTCACTCTCTTTGCTTAGGAAACTCCTAGGGTCCAATTTCAAAATCCCAACCCAAGAAGCGCCATAGGTTTTTGTGTAGTGGTTGTTGCTTGTTTGTTTGAAAGCCACAGAACTTCCATGGTTTGCTCTTGCAAACATAAACGGGAATACAGAACACCGTCCTGTGCCCCGAGGCTACCCAGTGGGTCCAGAAGTAAAAGTAAAACTTTCCCAGCCACTTTTTCATATACAAATAGTGTTAAATTTGAAACCAGCAGCTGTGCACTTTAACCACTTTCTCTTGTGTGATTTATTCCAATTGCACTTCTTAAATAAAACTTCCATTTTAGCTATGGAAATAGATTTCCTTCCTGAACAACTTGTTCTTCTAGAAATAAGTGTTGAGTCAGATATGTGACAATGATTCTGCCAAAAGAAATATGCACCATAAACAGTGTCTTCCTATTTGTAGTTGTCTCATGTACCTCTGTGATGGGAAAGCATCTTTATCCACATTTTGGGCATGAAGAGAAAGTGTCTCATGGAAACACACAAAAACAAATTTCTCAGAAGTGAGAATTACCTGGGGACAATTTAAAATATCTTTCAGAGAGCAGGAAAATGCAATTTAAAGTATTGGTAGGTACTCAAACAGGTAGTTTCATCCGCCACTTCTCAAGGACTTAGAAGTAAAGGCATATTTTAAAGTTAGTCTGGAAAGGGCAATTTCACTCTACAATTTGCCCTACTTTTGATTTCCTAGGAAAAAAAAATGCTTTTGCTATTTGATAATAACCAAAAGCCAATCTCAGTGAACATTTTCCCTATAGCCTACATTGTGATAAGCGCTTACGTAAGTCATCTCATTTTATCCATGAAACAACCATAATAGGAAGGCATGCTGATCTCCATCAAACAGACTAGGCAAATGAGGGTTGTGGGCTTAAATATGGCTCCTAGCTCATATGCCAGTAAGTCAGAACTTGGATTGGTACCAAGCATAGATTATTCAGCCAGTAGGTGCTTAACCAGTATCCTGCGTGGCCTCTAACTGAAGCTTCTTTATCCAAAGATATGTGCAGTTTGCTAGAGTCTCAGCTGGAGAGCTAGGACAGAGAGTTGGGCTACTGAGGCTGAACATGAGCAGGGTGTGCTATGAGACAGGAGAAAAGTTAGGAAAAAGAGTTCAAACAAAGCCATTTAAATGAAGTCAGAGATAGCAGTTACGTAGACCAGATGGGGAATAAACGTATTATGATCAAAAGCCAAGTTTCAAAACTGTATGAACTTGATATAAATGGAAACAGGTCAAAAATAGCAAAGATCGTCTTGGAGAATTGGCTTAATGTATCAAGGTGCCCAGAGTTTGTCCACAGGTTTTTGAAAAATGAGTGAATTGTGCTAGCTTAAAGGATAGCATTCTTTATCATGTGAAAATTAACTCAGTAAGATAGCAATGTGTCTGCCAGGTATCAGAGCATGCTGTTTTTGGAAGCAGCAAATAGGCAAGAAGTTCTATAAACTGTAGTGCTCTTATTATAATTATCACCATCGTTACTATGGGAAGCAATATATGAAGTCAGAAATACACGGCATATTAAGAGGCAATGTTGGAAACCAATATCACATCCACAAGGCACTGCAGCTTTTATGTATAATACCTTTTTCTTCCGTTTCCTTCAAGATTTTTAAATTGTACATAGTATTATTATATCAAATTTATAAATATACGTTTTTGTAAAAATACTATGTACTGATAGTGTAAAGGACAATAAAGAAGATTAACATTCTAATATACTCATAAATAGCCATTAATATTCGGTACCAGCCAAGGCATCATAGGGAGACTCTATCTCTACGAATAATTTTTAAAATTAGCTGAGTGTGGTGGTGTGTGCCTGTGATCCCAGCTACCTGGAAGGCTGAAGCAGGAGGATTTCCTGAGCCCAGGAGATGTAGCTGCAGTGAGCCACAATCATGCCACTGCACACGAGCGTGGGTGCCACAGTAAGACTCTGTCTCAATAAACAAACGGCAACAACAACAAACATTTGGTAAATTTTATTTATGAAAAGCTGCATAATTCTGCTTGTGTTAACTAACTTAGTTAACTTGGAATTCAACTGAATTTAAGTGAAACCAAAAAGGATAGTGCTGATGTAAAACTAATAGAGTTACTGAACTTCAGAGAATGAAAATTCTTACTAGGCAACAGGCTTTTAGTTCTGAACCGATCTGAATTTTCTGTCCTGTGCTCAGGGGAGATTTATACAGCACTATGCTCCTTTGCTGATTGGTAGCACCATGTGATCTGGCCACTCAGTTAGGGGATGAGTATGTGTTCCCTCTAAATCTCACGTTGAATTGTAATCCCTGATGCTAGAGGTAAGGTCTGGTGGGAAGAGTTTGGGTTATGGGGGAAGATCCCTTATGGCTTGGTACCACCCTTTTGGTTGTGAGTTCTCTCTTGAGATCTGCTTATTCAAAAGTGTGTGGCACCTCCCCACAACCTTGCTCTTGTTCTTGCTTTGGCCATATGATGTGACTGCTCCTTTTTTGCCTTTACCATGAGTAAAAGCTGCCTGAGAAGCCAAGCAGATGCTGGTGTCATATTTGTACAACCTGCAGAACCGTGAGTCAATTAAACCTCTTTTCTTCATAAATTATCCAGCCTCAGGTATTCCTTTGCAGCAATGCAAGAACAGAGTAATACAGGGGTTTGGAGGAGTGAAATTGTGACTTCCAGGCCAAAGGATCCAACAGTCATATATGCTTCCCTAATAATCTCTTTCCCAACCATATTTATCAGGGAGGTTGCATAATCTGGACAATGTTGCTGCATGATGAAATTTAATGGTTGCCGATGCTGAGACCTACAGCTAACTTTGCAAGAGGAAAATATAGCCTTGTTATAGTCAGACAGTGAGATTTTGAAGTTGTACGTTACTACAGGTTACCCCCACTAATCCTGAACAATATCCCACATGAACAAGATTTAGTTTCCAAACATGCCTCTAGAGTTTAGAAAAATGATACTAAAAATTAACAGGTTGAACTACAATGGTGAATACACCATTATTCATTTGTAAAAACATGTACAATGTACAGCACCAAGAATAAACCCTAATGTAAACTATGGACTTTGGATGATAACATATTAATGCAGACTTATCAGTTTTAATGATGTTCTATCTGGTGGGGATGTCAATAGTTGGGAAGACTGTGCATATGTGGGGCTGAGGACCATATTGAAACTTTCTGTACTTTATGCTCAATTTTTCTGTAAGTCTAAATCTGCTCTAAAAAATTAGGTCTGTTTATATAAATTATCAGGTTGAGATATTGTATTTTTTAAACCACACATTTCAATATTGACATCTATTTCCTATTTCTGTGCTGTAATATATGAGAAAATTGGCATTTCTTTCAATGTTTCTTCAAATTCTTAAAAAATTATGGTTACCTATATTATTTTTACTTTGTTATATTTATATGAAATTACTTTCTGTTTTATAAACATAATTTTTAGTTGTTATGTCTTACATGTCTAACTAAATGGATTAAATGCCCACCACAAATGCTTCAACATGGTTTCTATATCCTGAGTTCTGTGATTTTTTTTCCCCTTTTTCCATGGATTTTCTTATTCATTAGAGTTTTGTTTGTTAGCATTATTTCTTGTTTATTTTGGTAATAGGATGTTAAATGTTTTAGTCCTAAACTTCTCAAATATCTATAAATGTTCTTTGTTATCTTTATACTAAAATTGACAACAGGGCTAAAGATCTAAGTATTAGGTCGCACTTTTCTACAAAATGTCTTTTCTGTCTACTGGGATGAGTGGTGATGTGGAAAGTCCGAGGCCCAAATTCCATATAATTTGCTTTGTCTGCTTCATTGACTACTCACATAAGCCTTCTGTTTTCTTTTTAAATTAAGTAATGTTATCAAGATATAAATTAGTGTTTACTTTTTCTGTATCAAAAGCTTCTAAGGTTTGATATGTGCTTTCGCTCTGAAGATAGCAATGTTCTTTGTTTCAAAAGAACTTTGAGTTCATAAACTTAATAACATTTTCTATTGTATGCAATCTTTTTCAAGGACATAAATTATGTATGTGTTATATTTCCTGTCTTATTCATGATTACAATCTTTTCTGTAATAAGTGTTTTTAATGTTTTATTCTAATTTGTACTGTTTCAAATATGATATTCATCTCTCTGATAGATTTTATTTTCTCTCATTTATTTTCTGAGAGTTCACAGTTCATTTTTCATTTTCTTTTTCATCTTTGTAGCACTTTCTTGAGGTAAGTTGTAAAAGAGAACATGTTGCCTACAGCATCCTGGAACTTGTCCAGAATTGTCAGCCAGAACATTTCAGGTGAAAATTTGGGTAATTTCTGTCTCCTATATCTTTTGCCATTTAAAAGGCTATCAGTTGCATTTTCCTTAAATATACATTTTATCTTTATCCATCTATCTAGCATAGAATAAACTTAAACATACAAAACTCAAATATACAAAAATGTAACCTCTTTCATTATATTTTATATATTTTATACATTGTCATATTAAATTGTATGTATTTATTATTTACAACACAACATTTTGAAGTATACATACATTATGGAATGACTAAATCTAGCTAATTAACATATGCATTAGTTCATATAGTTATAATTTTTGTGGTAAGAACACTTTACATCCACTCTTAGCATTTTTCAAGAATATAATATATTATTAACCACAGTCATCATGTTGTAAAATAATTTTTTGAATGCATTGTTCCTGTCTGGCTAAAATTCTGAATTCTTTGACCAACATTTCCACAGCACTCCTACAACTATCCTAGCCCCTGGTAACCTCCATTCTACTTTACTTTTATGAAATTGACATTTTTAGATTCTATATATAAAGAGAAAATGTGGTATTTTTCTTCCTGTGCCTGGCTTATTTCACTTAACATCTTTCAGGCTTATCCACATTGTCACAAATGACAAGATTTCTTTCTTCTTATGCTTGAATAATATTCCTTGTGTATATATACCACATCTTTTTTTTATCTGTTTGTTCTTGATGGACACTTAGGTTGATTCCATGCCTTGGCTATTGTGAATAGTCCTGCAATAAACATGGAAGTGCAGATATCTCTTTGAGATAGTGATTTCATTCTTTTGTATGTATATCTGGTAGTTGGATTGCTGGATCATACAGTAGTTCTCTTTTTATTTTTTTAAGAAGTCTCATACTGTTCATCGTAATGTCTTTTTAAATTTATATTCCCAATAGTGTCCAAGGGTTCTTTTTTCTCCACACCCATATCAATATTTATCTTTTGTCCTTTTGATAAAAGCCAGCATAACAAGTGTGAGGAGATAGCTCATAGTGCTTTTAATTTGTGTTTCCCTGAGGATTAGTGACATTGAGCCTTTTTTCATATCTGTTGGCCATTTCATGTCTTTCTTTGAGACATGTCTATTTTTTTACTTATATGTTTTATTCCTACTTGGAGTTGATTTTCTTATGTATTTTGGAAATTAGCCGTCTATCAAATATATAGTTTGCAAATATGTTCTCCCATTTTGTAGGTTATCTCATCACTCTAATTGATTGTTTCCTTTGCTGTGTAGAAAATTTTCAGTTGTAATCCCATTTGTCTATTTTTGCTTTTGTTCCCTGTGCTTTTGGAGTCATACTTAAAAAGTCATTGTCCAAACCAGTGTCATGGAGCTTTTCCCCTGTGTTTTCTTCTAGTAGTTTCATAGTTTCAGGTCTTATATTTCAGTCTTTAATCCACTTTGAGTTGATTTGCTATATAATGTGAGATGACAGTCTGATTCTATTCTTCTGCATGTGGTTACCCAGTTTTCCCAACATAATTTATTGAAGAGGCTCTTCTTACTGCATTGTGACTTCTTGCCTTCTTTATTGAAAATCAGTTGACTGTAAAATGCATGAATTTCTGGGCTCTTTATTAGGTTCCATTGGTCTGTGTGTCTGCTTTTATGGCAGTACCATGTTGTTTTGGTTACTAACGCTTTGCAGTGTATTTTGAAATTAGGTAGTGTGATGCCTCCAGTATTGCTCTTTTTTGCCAAAAATGGCTCTGGCATTCAGAGATTTATGTGGTTTCAACTTTTTAAAAAATATATTTATGTAGAGAATGTCACCGATATCTTAATAAGGGTTGCATTGGATCTATAGGTTCCTTTGTGTAGGTGGATATTTTATTAACTCTTCCAACTAATGGACATGTGATATCTTTACATTTATTTATGCCCTACTCAATTTCTTTCTTCAATGTTTTACACTTTTTGGTGAACATGATCTTTCACTCTCTTGGTTAAATTTATTCCTAAGTATTTCTGTAGCTAATAAGAGAAATTGTTTGCTTGATTTCTTTTACAGATAGTTCACTGTGAGTATATAGAAACTGCTGCAACTTCACTGAATTCATTTCTTAGTTATAACAGCCTTTAATTACATCTTTAGAGTTTTCTATACATAAGATCATATCATCTGCAAGTAGGGACTATGTAGCTTCTTCTTTCCCTATTTGGATGCCTTTTATTTCTCTCTCTTATCTAATTGCTCTGGTAGTTGGACTACCAGACTAGGAAAAGCACTAGGACTTTTAATACCGTTTTGAATAGAAATGGTAAGAGTATCCTTGTTTTATTCCAATTCTAAGGGGGAAAGCTGTCACCTTCTCTCTGTTGAGTATGATTTTAGCTACAGGTTTTGTGTTATATGTCCATTATTGTGTTGTAGGCCATTTCTTTTGTAACTAATTTGTTGAGAGTTTTTATCATGAAATAATATGGTATTTTGTCAAATGTTTTTTCTTCACCTATTAAAATGATCATATGATTTTTGTCCTTCATTCTATTAAAGTTGTGTATTATATTTAATTTATGCATGCTGGGCCATCCCTGCACCCCTAAGATGAATCCCATTTGATTATGGTAAATATTATTTTAAATGTTGTTGAATTCACTTTGTCAGTGTTTTGACAATGGTTTTTATGTTTATGTTCATACAGAATATTGACCTGTAGTTTTCTTTTTTTGCAGTTTCTTTGCATGGCTTTGGTGTCAAGGTGAAGCTGACATTATAAAATGTTGGAAGTATCCCTTCTTTTTCAATATTTTGAAATAAGTTGAGATGAATTGATATTAGTTCTACTTAGATGTTTGATAGAATTCAACAATGAAGCCATAAATTCCTAGACTTTTATTTGATAACAGGCTTACTACTGATTCAATTTTTTCATTCATTATTGATCCATTAATGTTTTCTATTTATTTTTAATTACATTTTGGTAGTTTGCATACATCAAGGAATTTATTCATTTCTTCTAGTTTGTCCAATTTTTTAGACTTTCCAGGGCTGAAAATGACCTGAAGAATACATTAGCATGTAATTTTTCATGATAGTCTCTTATGATCCTTTGTATTTCTGTTGTATCAGTTGTAATGTCTCCTTTTCCATTTCTACTTTTATGTATTTCAGTCTTCTCTCTTTATTTCTTAGCCTACCTAAAGGCTTGTCAATTTTGTATATATTTTCCAAAAAAATGCAGTTTTGTTGATCTTTTCCAATGTTTTATGGCCTCTATTTTATTTATTTCTTCTCTCATCTTTATTGTTTCCCTCCTTCTATTAACTTTGGGCTTAGTTTGTTCTTGTTTTCCCAGTTCCTTGAGGTGCAATGCTAGATTTTATATACATATATATATATATGTATATATATATATATATATGTATATATATATATATATATGTATATACATATATATGTGTGTATATATATATACATATATATATTTATATACATATATATGTACATATATTGCTATGTATATATGTATATTATGAGTTGAAACCACATAAATATGTGTATATACATATGTATATACATATACATATACATATACATATACATATACATATACATATATATGTATATAAAATCTATATATTTTAAAATCTATACATATATGTGTATATATATATATATATCTTCTTTTTTGATATAGGTGTTTATTATTATGAACTTCCTTCTTAAAATTCTTTTTGCTATATCCATGTGTTTTGGTATATTGTTTTCATTCTCATTTGTCTCAAAAAATTATTTAAATTTTCCTTTGGTTTGTTAACCCATTGGTTCTTCAGGAGTATGTTGTTTAGTATTCACATATTAGTGATTTTTTTCAAAGTCCTGCTGTTGATTTTTAGTTTTATATCATTGTGGTCTGTAAAGATATCTAGTATGATTTCAGTCTTCTTAAATTTGTTAAAACTTCTTTTGTCGTATAACATATTATCTATTTTGGAGAATGTTCCATATATAATTGAGAATAATATTGGGTGGAATATTCTGTTTATGCCTGTTACGTTTGTTAAATCTAGAATGCTTTAAGTCTGAAGTTTCCTTAATAATTATCTATATGGATGATTTGCCTATTTCTGAAAGTGCAACATTGAAGTTTTCTACTACTATGCGTTGCAGTATGTCTCTCCCTTCAGACTGATTTTTATTTATTTTATATATTCAGCTACTTCAATATTGTGTGCATTTATGATTATAATTATTGTATCTTTTTGCTGAATTGACCCTTTTGTCATTATATAATGATGTTCTTTATCTCTTTTTATACTTTCTTAAAGTCTATTTTGTCTGATATTAGTATATCTGCTTTTGCTTTCTTATGGTTTTCATTAGAGTGGAATATCCTTTTTTAAATCACTTCACTTTCAGCCTATGTGTGTTCTTACAAGTGAAAGGAATTCTATGTAGACAGCATATAGTTGGGTCTTGGGTTTTTAAAATTCATTCAGCCACCTTATATATTTTAATTACAAATTTTAATTCATTTGCACTTGAGGTAATTATTGATAGGTAAGGACTTAACTACTGTCAATGTATTATATGTTTTGTAGATCATTTGTTCCTTTCTTCTTCTCTTGCTGTCTTTCTTTGTGATTAAGTGATTTTCTCTAGTGGTATACTTATTTTCTTGTGTGTGTGTGTGTGTGTGTGTGTGTGTGTGTGTGTGTGTGTGTGTGTTTCTACTATAGGTTTTCGCTTTGTTATTACCATGAGGCATACAAAAAACATGCATAGTTACAACAGTTTATTTTAAGCTGATGATACCCTTCACAACAAAAATTTAAAACTTTATATTTTTACTCCAAACTCTCCCCACATTTTGAATTTTTGATTCCACAGTTTACATCATTGTACATTACATCTGTCTTTTAAATTATTGTAGCTATTATTATTTTGAATAGTTTTATGTTTCAACCTTCACACTAAAATATATAAGTACTTTATATTCAACTATTACAATGTTAGAGTATTCTGAATTTGACTGTTTACTTTTACCAGTGAATTTTATGCTTTTGGATTTTTTTTGTATTGTTAATGTTCTTCTCTTTCAGCTTGAAGAACTCTCTTTGGTATTTTTTTTAATGAGATAGGTATTATGGTCAGAAATTTCCTTAGCTTTGCCTGTCTGGAAAAAATCTTTTTATTTATGAAGGACAACTTTTCTTGGTACAGAATACTTGGTTGACAGTATATTTTTCCTTTAGGACTTGGAATATTTTATCTGACTACCTCCTAAGGTCTCTACTGAGAAGTCTGCTGCCAGACATATTAAAACTCTCATATGTTAATTGCTTTTTCCTGCTGATTTCAGATTCCTCTTTTTGTCTTTGATTTTTGACAGTTTGACTATAATGTCTTAAATAGTCTTACTTGGAATGAATCTGATTAGAGACTTTTGACCTTCCTGTATCTGGATATTTACATCTTTCTTTGGGTTTAAACATTTTTCTACAATTTTTAAAATAAGCTTTCTACTTTTCTATCTTTCTCCACTCCTCCTTTAACTCCTGTGATTCAAAAATTTGTTCATTTGATCCTGTCCCATAAATTCCATAACTTTCTTCATTCTATTTTATTCACATTTTTTACTATATGTTTTCAAATAATCTGGTCTTGAGTTCAGAAATTTTCTTTTGCCTGATAAATCCTGCTGTCGATGCTCTTTATTGCACTTTTTATTTTATTCATTATACTTTTCAGCTTCAAAATGTCTGTCTGTGTGTGTGAGTGTGTGCGTGCACACACGTGTGTGTGTGTGTGTGTGTGTGTGTGTGTGTGTGTGTGTGTCCGTTTTCTGTTTCAATCGCTGTATTGAGTTTCTCATTCTGGTCACATATTTTTCCTTATTTAGTTGAAATATTTATCTGTATTTTCTTGTAGTTTGTTGATCCTCCTAAAATAATTATGTTAAATTCTTTATAAGGCAATTTATACATCTTCATTTCTTTAGAGTCAGTCAGTCCCTCATATCTTATTTGTCTGTTTGGTGATATTATGTCTCCATCATTGTTCTTGATTATTGTGGTTGTGTCTCAGTGGCTGCATCATTGAGGAGGTAGATACTTATTTCAGTCTTCACAGAGTATTTTGTTCTGGAAAATTCCTGCAATAAGAACACTTCTGGGGTATACTAGAAACCCAGGGCAATTATGACTGTCACAGTGCTGCCAGAAGCACAACATCAGGCACAATGCTGGGGTAAGTCTGATTCCCAGGGTCACTGAGGCTGTTGTGTAGAAGTTTGGGTCACTGATGTTGACCCAGAAATGGTACAGACCAGGGACTGAGTTCACCAAGCAAGCATGAAGCCTAGAGATTTGTGGTACTGGTTGGTGCCATTGTGAGTCTAAAAGCTCTGTCTATGGGCACTGGACTGGAAAATAGGATGGTGGGTTTCTGCCAAGTGCCACATTTTACTGTTGCAGGCCAGAATTCTGTCAAAGATAAGTCCTGTGCTCACTTTTCTCTCTTTCCCCAAAGCAGATGTTATTGCTTTTCATACTGGATTGCCTGGGGTTGGGAGAACAGTGAAATTGATAATGTAAAACCATTATTTCTACCATCTTCAATGCATCTTTCTTTATTGATGTGATACTACTAGGTACTGCAATCTCCCACTTGATTTAATTAGCTCTTGTGAAGGTATTTTTAAATGTGTGATTAGTTTTTTGAATTTGTTTCTGTGGGAAGATGGTTGCTGGAGAATCCTACTCTGCCATCTCGCACTGTCCTTCTCTAGATTAGATTATTTTATTTTCTACAGGTGACTTCATAGTGGTCCTTAAGTCTTCCAGTCTCCTTAGCATAGCCAACCTATTGTATATCACATGCTTGCATATATATCTTGAACAATTGATTTGGAGACTCATAACTGATTTTCTGTTAAAATTATTGGGTATTTATCTTTCAAAAATAGAAAAAGTAATAAAACATCAGTAAAGAATATTTTATAAAACAATCACATTGACAAAAGTTCTTTCTTTAATCACACTCAGGCTCCTTTGAGCTCTCTTCTGGACTAGTCCTCAACGTTAGCCTATGAAGAACGCAGACTTCCAGTGTAAACAATTTCATCCACCCTGGACACTAAGGGATGTTAACATACCCAAGCCTGCCTCCTTACAGCCCAAGGATGTGTGAAAGAAAAATAAAAACTTAGGATCCCAATTCACTATGCCAAAAGGAAAACAAAACAAAACAAAAGCTGAGTCATGCAAGAAGCTGTCTTTCCTTTTGTTCGTAAGCAGATATCTACAGATAAAAGGTTAAATATCTCCACAGGTAGCTACTCTACATTCACCTTATCTAATATAAAGTGCAAATTTCCTGGGTTTAAGATGAATATATAATTGACTATTCCCCTACCTGCTCCTTTTCTCTTGCAATGTGTGAATTACCATATGCTTCCTCTTCCCCTCTAGCCCGGTGTTCTCCTTTAAATACTAAAGCCCTGAAAGTCATCTTTGGAGAAAGGGACAGACCATAGACTGTTTCTGTGATTCCATGTTTATTTATTCAAGCCACATCCTTAACCTTGGCAAAATAAACTTCTAAGTTAATTAAAATCTATATCTCATACTTTTTGATTTATAGATGTGTTCTTGGGATGACCCAACCACGCCTCTTAAATTACTACCTGAGAAAGCTGAAGGCTGCCCAAAGAATTTATTATTTGTTCTAGCCAACACCTGAGAAGGGATACCCTGTCTCTCAGCCACTTTGAGATGGTAGCAGTGTATCTATGAAAAGCACCTGTTAGCAAACCCAGATGGCCTAATCACATTGACCAATAATACTCCTGCTTTACAGTTCTCTGACTCTGCTTGAACCCCACTTTTTCCCTTTTCCTACTATGTCACTATCCCTTTATAATGCCAGTCACCTCTACTGCGATAAAATTAAGCTCGGTTTATATCAGATTTTCTTCCCTATTGTAGTAGTTACTAAGTAAAATCTGCCTTACTGTCTTTAACAAGTATCCAGCTTTATTTATCTTTGACAAAATACTTCAAGATCTACCATGTGCATGAACTAGAAGATGCAGTATTATAGTGATATCAATTCTGCCCAGCTTATTCCCTAACTTCAGAGTAAGCCCAATTAAGGTCTGAAAAGTCTGTGGGTATAACTTAACAATCAGATACTAATTAACATAGCAAATGAAAACTCCTAGAATAGCCATTGTCATTTAAAATAGTATAAAGCGACTCTGCAGTAAGAAAGAGAATCCATTATAAACTGATCTTAACTTTGATTCAAATAGAGATGATTGAGCATTCTAAAGGGAGAATAAAGCAGTAGAGAAGAGGAACAAGTTAGGCTTGAGCAGAGTCAGAGAACTGGAAGAGCAGTAGGGTGACTGGTCAATGTGATTAAGATATCTGGGTTTGCTAACTGGTGTTTTACAAAATGTAAGTTTTACTATAAAGTTACTATGATAAAGATGATGTGGCACCAGAACAGAAATATATGGTGAGACCAATGGAAGAGAAGGAAATTAAAATCAAACACATGCCTATAAATAACAAGCAATGGGGAAAGGACTCCCTGTTTAACAAATGGTGTTGGGAGAACTGGCTACACATATGCAGAAAGCTGAAACTGGACCCCTTCCTGACACCTTATACAAAAATTAACTCCAGATGGATTAAAGACTTAAATATAAGACCTAACACCATAAAAATCCTAGAAGAAAACCTAGGCAATACCATTCAGGACATAGGCACAGGCAAGGACTTCATTACTAAAACATCAAAAGCATTGGCATAAAAAGCCAAAATAGACAAACGAGACCTAATTAGACTTAAGAGCTTCTGCACAGCAAAAGAAACAATCATTAGAGTGAACTGGCAATCAGCAGAATGGAAAAAAATTTTTGCAAGCTACCCATCTGACAAAGGGCTAATATCCAGAATCTACAAAGAACTAAAACAGATTTTTAAGAAAAAAACTAACAACCCCATCAAAAAGTAGGTGAAGGATATGAACAGCCACTTTTTAAAAGAAGACATTTATGCAGCCAACAAACATATGAAAAAAATACTCATCGTCACTGGTCATTAGAGAAATGCAAATCAATACCACATTGAGATACCACCTCATGCCAGTTAGAATGGCGATCACTAAAAAATCGGGAGACAGCAGATGCTGGAGGGGATGTGGAGAAATAGGAACACTTTTGCACTGTTGGTGGGAGTGTAAACTAGTTCAACCATTGAGGAAGACAGTGTGATGATTTCTCAAGGATCTAGAAATAGAAATACCATTTGACCCAGCAATCCCATTACTGGGTATATACCCAAAGGATTATAAATAGTTCTATTATAAAGAGACATATACATGTATGCTCACTGTAGCACTGTTTACAATAGCAAAGAACTGAAACCAACCCAAATGCCCATCAATGATAGACTGGATAAGGAAAACGTGGCACATATATACCATGGAATACCATGCAGCCATAAAAAAAGATGCATTCATGTCCTTTGCAGGGACATGGATGAATCTGGAAATCATCATTCTCAGCAAACTGATGGAAGAACAGAAAACCAAATACCACATGTTCTCACTCATAGGCCAGTGTTGAACAATGAGAACATATGGACACAGGGATGGGAACATCACACACTAGGATCTGCTGGGGGGTGGGGGGCTGGGGAGGGATAATGGCAGGGGGGAGATTGAGGAGGGATAACATTGGGAGAAATACCTAATATAGGTGACAGGGGGATGGAGGCAGTAAACCACCATGGCAAGTGTATAACTATGTAACTATCCTGCAAGATCTGCACATGTACCCCCGAACCTAAAATATAATTTAAAAATAAAAATAATTTAAAAAATTAAAAATGTAGGAATTATGAGACAAAAAAAAACACTTGTTTTATAATTGGGATGATATTGTCAATCAAGGGAGAAATAATGAACTATTTCATATGTTATTCTGATACAATTGGTTATCTACTTGAGAAAAAAATTGAACTAGATTTTAATTTCAATTAATTTATAAAAATAGAGCATAAGAGTTTTTAAATACCATAAAATGCATATTATTGTTTATTATTCAAATATAGTATATACTTAACACATAAAAATTCATGGACTTGGGCCTATACAATTTCAATTAAACGTTTTGAAATAAATAATACAAGGCAATGATGAGCAAACAAGGATAAGATTTACTTCTGAGAAAAGTGAATGAATGGTATTAGAGATGAGACAGAGGAAGCTTTAATTTTGCCTTTTACAATTTATTTCTTAAAAAAATAAGCTGAGGTAAATTTGACAAGTCATTACAGTATTTTTAAAGTTACTTTTCCATTTTTTATAACTCTCAGCACATTGGAATTATTCTTAGTAAATTGGGGGAAAAATGAATGAACATTCATTCAGCTCTTACTCTGTGCCAATTGTGATGCTAAAAGCCTTCATTTACAATTTTATATATTCCTCACAAATACTCTATAAAGTAGTCATCATTTAGGACCAATTTATTTAGAATGAAATTGGATTTCTAAAAGGTTAATTTCTAAAAGGTTTAAAAATTCAGTCATGTCTGATTCCAAAAGTACAGAAGCATTTTGCTGAACCATAAATTTTTTTAAATGTGTCTGTGAAGCAAAGCATGATAAACGCAAAGCTCTTATTAGAGTTTACTTTGTTTCCATAGTTCCCTTAAGCACTAATATAGCATGAAAATATCTACTGTTTTCAATTGCCATGGTTTCTTAGTATAAAGTTTAATACAATTATAAAAAATATTTGCTAATGTAAGAATTATATTGTGCATTTGCCAAATGATATTAATGTTTTCACCCAGAGAATGGAAGTTATTTCTGAATCATCTTCTAAACTTATTTGCCATTTTCTTTTCAACGTAGTTAACACAAAACTTGCTGTATTAGTCCATTCTTACCCTGCTATGAAGACATACCCAAGACTGGGTAATTCATAAAAGAAAGAGGTTTAATTGATTCTGAGTTCAGCACAGCTGGAGAGGACTCAGGAAATTTATAATCACAGCAAAAATTGAAGCAAACATGTCTTTCTTCATGTGGCAACAGGAAGGAGACAAATGAGCAATAGCAGGGATGAGGAATCCCTTTATAAAACCATCAGAACTTGTGAAAACTCACTATCATGAGAACAACATTGAGATAATCACCCTCATGATTTGATTATCTCCTACTGGTCCCTCTCATGACACATGGGGAATATGGAAACTACAGTTCAAAATGAGATTTGACTGGGGACAAAGCCAAACCATTTAATTTTACCATTGGCCCCTCCAAAATTTTATGTCCACTATTTGAAAACACAATAATGCCTTCCCATTCCATTCCAGCACTAACTCATAAGTCCAAGTCCAGAGTCTCATCTGAAACAAGGTGCATCCCTTCCACCTATAAACATGTAAAATCAAAAGCAAGCTAGTTACTTCTTAGATAAAATGGGAGTATAGGCATCGAGTAAATACATCCATTCCAAATGGGAGAAATTATCTAATAGAAAGAGTCTACAGGCCCCATGCAAGTCTAAACTCCAATAGGGAAGTCATTAAATCTTAACATTGCAAAATGATCTCCTTTGATTCCATGCCTCACTTCCAGATCACACTGATGCAAGAAGTGGGCTACCACAGCCTGTGGCTATGCAGGGTACATTCTTCCTCTCAGCTGCTTTTACAGGCTGGTATTGTGTCTGTGGCTTTTCCAGGCATACAGTACAAGCTGTCAGTGGATCTACCATTCTGGGTGCTGGAGGACAGTGACCCTCTTCTTATCTCTCTACTAGTCAGTGTCCTAGTGGAAACTCTGTGTGGGAAGCTATGACCCCTCATTTCCTTTCCCCAATGCCCTAGCAGAAGTTCCTCATGAGGACTCTGCCCATGCAACAAACTTCTGCCTGGATATTCTGGCATTTACATAAATCCTCTGAAATCTAGATACAAGTTCCCCAACCTCAATTTTTGACTTCTGCGTACTCACAGGACCAACACCATGTGAAAGCTGCCAAGGATTGAGGCTTGCACCCTCTGAAGCCACAACCCAATTTATACCTTGTCTCTTTTTAGTCATGGCTGGAGTGGCTGGGATGCAGGATACCAAGTCCCAAAGCTGTACAGAGGAGGGGACACCCTGAGACTGGTCCAGGAAACCATGTTTTACTGTAAGGCCTCTGGGCCTGTGATGGGAGGGGTTGCTGTGAAGTTCTCTGACAAGCCCTGGAGACATTTTCCTTATTATCTTGATTAACATTTGGATCCTCCTTAATTATGCAAATTTCTTCAGTGGGCTTCAATTTCTCACCAGAAAATGAATTTTTCTTTTCTATGGCGTTGTTAGGCCAGAAATTTTCCAAACTTCAATGCTCTGCTTTCTCTTTAATGCTTTGCCATTTAGAAATTTCTTCTGCCAGATACCTTAAATCATTTCTTTTCAGTTCAAAGTTTCATAGATTTCCAGAGCAGGGGAAAAATGCCACCAGTCTCTTTCCATAGCAAGAGTGACCTTTACTCCAGTCCCCAAGAATTTCATCTCCATCTGAGACCACCTCAGCTTGGACTTCACTGTCCATTATCACTATAAGCAGTTTGGTCAAAGCCATCAAATGAGTCTCTAGGAAGTTCCAAACTTTCCCACATCTTCCTACCTTCTGAGTTCTCCAAGTCGCTAGGAAGTTTCTAACTTTCCCACATTTTCCTGTCCTCTTCTGAGCCCTCTAAACTGCTACAACCTCTTCCTGTTACCCAGTTCCAATGCTACTTCCACATATTCAATATCCTTATAGCAGGACCCCACTCTGTAGTACCAATTTTCTGTATTAGTCCATTCTCACCCTGCTATGAAAACATAACCCAAACTAATAATTTATAAAGGAAAGATGTTTAATTGACTCACAGTTCAACATGGCTGGGAAAGTCTCAGGAAAATTATAATCATAGTGGAAAAGGAAGCAAATACATCTTTCTTCACATGCCAAAAGGAAAGAGAAGAATAAGCAAAGAGATTAGAAAAGTCCCTTATAAAGCCATCAGATCTCATGAAAACTCACTCACTATTACAACAACAGCATGGACGTAACCACCCATGTGATTCAATTACCCCACACTGGGTCCTTCCCATGAGATGTGAGGATTATGGGAATTACAGTTTAAGATGAGATTTTGGTGGGACACAGTCAAACTACATCATTTGCCTAAAGGAAAATTTGCCCGTGACACTTGCTGTTTCAATTACTCTGCTTCTGGCTTTCCTGTCTAGACATTTAAAACTAGAAAAGTGGTTTCTGATTGAAAAAAAAGGAAAGATTGAAAAAGTTACTTTCTTTTGAATTTGTGGGTAAAATTAGACAGTAAAGTTGAATGTAGAAAATAAGAAAATGAATTACATTTTAACCAATTTATTTCTATTCCTGTTTAATAATACATATTTTGTGTAAGATACATACTTTGTGGTGAAATTGCTGCTGTATCCAGAGAATACAAATATTTAATATCGTTACATATTTTTAAAATATTGTCCAGAGTGATTATACTATTTGATTTTGCAAAAACAGTATATAAATTTCCCCAGGTTGCCATAATGTAAGTAATATATGGTACTGTCAGAACTTTTGGTTTGTATGAATCTGATTGGTATAAAATGCTATTGTTATTTTAATTTGTACCTCTTGATTCCACTAGAGTTGGAGATTTTTTTTTTTGAACATTTTAATGTTTTCTGTGAATTACCCATTCAAATCCTTTATCTACTTGTAAAATTCGTTTATTCTTAATTTTTATGTTGACTTATGAGTGTTGTTTATATATGCTGGATATCATTCTTTTGTCAGTTATAGATATCAGAACTGTTTTAACCAAGTCAATAAAATTTTGGTATTCTGTGTACTTAGCTAGAAGTTCTGTTATATTATTTTATTAAAATAATCTGGGAAATGTAGATATGGGGGATATAATAGATAGATACATTCATTTCAGGTGTACTAGCAGCTTATTTGAAAACTAAAAATCTCACTTGTCTAGTCCTCTTTCTGATAAAGACAAATGACCAATGTTGGATCCCTCTAAAATGTTTAATTTTTATGGTTACCAACCTTCTGATTCCTCTTGCTTGAAAGAATATGCCATCTCTAAACTTTTTTAAATTCTAAAATATGCTTCACTATGGGAAGCAAATAACTTTGCAGTCTTCTTAGCTGTTTTTTCACTTATAGAATATAGGTACTGATATTTATTTTACATAATTGTTAGGAGGATTAAGTGAGGCAATATATGCTTTATGTAATTCATTATGATTAACTGATAAAATACTAAAATAAAGGCTCAAATTTTAAATACTTTGACAATCTTACAAAGAAATGGAAAAGAGAATTTTGTAAGGCCAGAGACAATATAGGGGCATGAGCTTAAGAGAGTTAGCAAGCACTGAAGCAATTTAGATTATTGGGCTACTTTCAGATCCAGATGTCCTAAAGTTTCTGTAAATAAGACACAAAGTGCAAAGAAATGGGCTCATCTTAAGCATAAATTCTGGTCTGACACATCAACACATGCATCTGGTATGCAAAATGGTCTATGCCTTCAGAGAAAGGAGAACTAGTACAAATCAATTTAAATACAGATATTGCTTGCTTTTGCCAAAGAAACACTAGAGCATATAACAATATGACATATTTAAATCCAAACACAAAAATAAATACACTACATGCATGCAGTCTAACTATACCAATAAAAACACAGATTTGCAGAATATAAGTGATATTTTTAATTTAAAAATTTTTTTTAAACAGACAGGGTCTCTCTATGTTGCCCAGAATGGAGTGCAGCAGCTAGTCACAGGTGCGATCCCATGACTGATTAGCACGGGAGTTTTGACCTGCTCCATTTCCAACCTGTGCCAGTTCACCCCTCCTTAGGCAATCCGGTGGTCCCTGTTCCCAGGAGATGCCGAACTTAGTGCAGACACCCGACTGGCACAGCACACTACAGCCCAGAACTGCTGTACTCAAGCGATCCTCCAGCCTCAGCCTACCGAGCAGCTGGGACTACAGGCAGATGCCACCACACCAGACTAGAATTGATTTTAGCTCCTCTCTCCTGCTGCCTTGTAGTAGTAGTGACCTAACTACTCTTTGTCTACAGAAAACTTATTTAAATTATAATGATATAGGTAGGCCAGAGACAAAAGAATAATATATATATATATATATATATATATATATACCATAAAAACACAAATCAAAAGAAAATAACAGTGCTTATATTAAAATCAGACAAAATATATTTCAAGAAAAGAAAATTGTCAAAGAGGTGTATTAACAAAATAATAAAACAGTCAATTCATCTAGAAGATGTAATATTTCTGTATGTATAAAACAACAGAGCTGCAAAACACATGAAGCCAAAACAAGCAAAACTAAACCAAGAAGACAGATCCACAATTATAACTGAAGACTTCAACTACTCTCTCAGTAATTGAAATAACCACTAAACAAAAAAATCAGTTATAATAGAGAAGAACTGAACAACATCGTCAATCAATAGAATGTAACTGAAATTTATAGAAGACTTAACAACAACAGAACACACATTATTTTCATGCATACATCAGATGTTAACTAAAATAGACCGTATCTTTGGGTTATAAAACATACCTTAAAAATGTGAAATAATCTATCACTGGACAGAAGAGTGAAAAGAAAATAATAAAAATTTCAAAATGGAAAGGACTAAAAACCAGATGAAGCTTGTCCTCTGGCCATAGTGAATTTAAACTAAAAATCAAAAATGGAAAGTTAAAACTATCAGAAGACTTGGAAATTAAACACATTTCTAAATAATCTATGAGTCAAAAATAAAATCTCCAGGGAAATAAATATACTTAATTTATTTAAAATATAACATATCAAAATATGTAGGACGTAGCTATAGCATTGCTTAAAAAGAAATTTAACATATTAAATGCCTCTATCAGAAAGGAACAAAGGTCTCAAAGTAAAAATCTAAGTCACCCAGCAAAAGGAAGGGGCCTCAAGATTGGTGACTAAAGGCATTTGGCACTCCACTCCTTGACAAAGAGCCAAAATAGCAACTAGATGATCACATTTTAAATAAAGAATCTAAAAGACAACATTGGAATTCTATAGAGAAGTGAAATAAAACACCTGAGAGACAGCATTAGAGGAAAACAAAGCATCAGCCAGCAAGATCAGTGGGTAGCCTGGAGATGCTCCCTAGTGCAAGGAAAAGGTTAGTGAGAGATACACAGTGATCCAGATTTCCACCATAGACTCTTGGAATTCTAGCCATGGGAGAGCTCCTCAATCACCAAGAATGTTGAGACTAGGGATCTGCCTGGAGCTTGCATGACAACATTGCTCTAAAGAGGGAGCCCATGCTAAGCCTCACACCCCTTGAGACCCAAGCAGCCACAGCACAGCACCATTTTGAAAGTCTGACTTCATCCTGTCCTGGAGCTCAACAACCGCTGCATCTCCAGAACCCTGGAGCCCCACTGACATCCCCCCATATCTACCCCAAGAGCTTCAGTGGTGCAACAGAGTGTACCCAGCAGTGGCAAAAGGTCTCCAGCAGCATAGCCCACACAGCATTCTGTACTTTGGGAAACATGCAGTGCAGTGCCCTTGGGAGGCTTCCCCTATGACAAAGTGAACCAAGGCATTTGCTCAGAGAGCTTTAAAGCCACCTGCCTGTGGCAGCTGCTACTGACAGCAACCCACCCATCCTCTCAACACCAGGGTTACTGTGAACTTGTGCCTGCCTAGAAGATAGATTCTCCCTGACCACCACCTACACAACCACTGCAGCCACCACAAAAGGCCAACGTGTGTGTTCCTCAGAACCTGAAAAACATCTAAGAGTCACTGAAAATGACTCCGCCTCCCCCAACAGCAGAGCTGCAACACACTTGCACATGCACTAAAGATAGGCTCTCTTTGTCTGCTACTGTCACTGACATTGTAACCCAAACAAGTTGCACAGGAATCACCCCACACTGCCCGCCATAGCATGTGTCCACGCATGGTAGTGGAAAAACCTAAGGACAGGCCTGCCTGGCCTATAACAGCCCCTCTCCCTACAACAGCTGAGAATACTTCTGATATGGTTTGGTTGTGTCCCTTCCAAATTTCTTCTTAAATTGTAGTTCCCATAATCCCCACATGTGGTGGGAGAGACTCAGTGGGAGGTAATAAAATCATAATGGCAGTTATTCTCATGATAGTGAGTTCTCATGAGACCTGATGGCTTTATAAGGGGCTTTCTCTTTTGCTCAGTTCTCATTCTCCTCTCTCCTACTGCCTTGTGAGGAAAGATGTGTTTGCTTCCCCTTCTGCCATAATTGTAAGTTTCCTGAGGCCTTCCCAGCACTATGAAACTGTGATTCAATTAAACCTTTTTCCTTTATAAATTACTTGACCTTGGCTATGTTCTTACAACAGCATGATTGTGAACTAATACAGTAAATTGGTTCCAGGAGTGGGGTGCTGTGTAAAAATACTAAAAAATGTGGAAGTGACACTGAAACTGGGTAACAAACAGAGGTTGGAACAGTTTGGAGGGCTCAGAAAAGCACAGAAGTATGTGGAAAAGTTTGAAACTTCCTAGAGATTTAGAGGGCTCAGAAGACAGAAAGATGTGGGAAAGTTTGGAACTTCCTAAAGACTTTTCGAATGGCTTTAACCAAAATGCTGATAGTAATATGGACAATGAAGTCGAGGCTGAAGTGGTCTCAGATGGAAATGAGAAATTTCTTGGAACTGGAGCAATGGTGATTCTTGCTATGCCCTAGCAAAGAGACTAGTCCCATTTTGCACTTGCCCTAGAGATTTGTGGAAATTTGAACTTGAGAAAGGCAATTTACAGTATCTGGCAGAAGAAATTTCTAAGTGACAAAGCATTCAAGAGGAAGCAGAGCATAAATGTTTGGAAAATTTCCAGCCTGGTGATGCAGTGGAAAAGGAAAAAAACTCCTGAGCTCAGGCAATCACCTGCCTCAGCCTCCCAAAGTGCCAGGATTACAGGTCTGAGACACCATGCCTGGACAACACAGTGAAACCCTGTCTCTACTAAAATATAAAAAATTAGCCAGACATGGTGATATGCACCTCTAGTCCCAGCTACTTAAGAGGCTGAAGCAGGAGAATTGTTTGAACCCAGGAGATGGAGGTGGCAGTGAGCCAAGATTGCACCACTGCACTCCAGCCTGGGTGACAGAGCAAGACTCTATCTCCAAAAAATAAAAAAATAAAAAAAATTTTTAAAGAAATTTAAGGCTGTTTCAGAAATCTGCATAAGTAACAAAGAATCAAATGTTAATCACCAAGACAATGGGGAAAATGTCTCAGGGCATGTCAGAGACCTTCACAGCAGCCCTTCCCATCAGAGGCCTGGGGTCTAGGAGGAAAAAAAATGGTTTTGTGGGATGGGCCCAGGGCTCCTGTGCTCTATGCAGCCTCAGGACATGGTGCCCAGTGTCCCGGCTGCTTCAGTTCTAGCCATGGCTCAAAGGGAGCAAGGTATAGTTCAGGCCATGGCTTCTGAGGGTGTAAGCCCCAAGCCATGGTGCCTTACAGGTGATGTGGGGCCTGCGGGTCACCCCTTCACAGGGCTGCAGGCCAGCATAGGAAATAACAGATGCTTATAAAACCAACAGATCTTGTAAGACTCATTCATTATTATGAGATGAGCATGGGAGAAATTGTCCCCATGATACAATTACTTCTACCTGGTCCCAAACTTGACACATGAAGATTTTTACAATTCAGGGTGAGATTTGAGTGTGGACATAGAGCCAAACAACACTATTCCCCACCAGGTCCCTGCCGAATCTCATGTACTCATATTTTAAAACACAATCATGCCTTTTCAACAGTCCTCCAAAGTCCTAACTCATTTCAGCATTAACCCAAAAGTCCAAGTCCAAAGTCTCATCTAATACTAGGCAAATCCCTTCTGTCTATGAGCCTGTAATACCAAAAGCAAGTTAGTTATCTCCTAGGTATAATGTAGGTACAGGCATTGGGTAAATACAACCATTCCAAATAGAAGAAATTGGCCAAAACAGAGGGACTGCAGGCCCCATGCAAGTCTGAAATCCAAAAGAAAAGTCATTTAACCTTAAAGTTTCAAAACGATCTTCTTTGATTCCATGTCTCACATCCAGGTCATACTGATGCAAGAGATAAGCTACCACAGCCTTGGGCAGCTCTGCCCTGTGTCTTTACAGGGTACAGCCCCCCATGCGGACTGCCTTCATGGGCTAATCATGACTGCCTGTGACTTTTCTAGGAACACAGGGCAACCTCTTGGTGGATCTACCATTCTGGAGTGCAGAGAATAACAGCCCTCTTCTTAGAGGTCCACTAGGCAGTACCCTAGTGGGGATTGTGTGTGTTGGCTCAAACTTGACATTTCCCTTCTACACTGGTCTAACAGAGGTTCTCCATGAGGGGTCTGCCCCTGTAGCAAACTTCTGCCTGAACATCCAGGCATTTACATACATCCTCTGGAATCTAACCAGAAGTCTCCCAATCTCAATTCTTGACTTCTGTGCACCCACAGGCCCAACATCACATGTAAGTCACCAAGGCTTGAGGCTTGCACCCTCTGAAGTAAAAGCCTGAGCTGCACAGTGGCCCCTTTTAGCCATGGCTGGGACTGACACAGCTGGGATGCAAGGCACCATGTCCTCAAGCTGCACAGAGCAGAGGGGTTCTAGGCCCAGGCCGTGAAAGTATTTTTTTCCCTCCTAGGCTTCTGAGTCTGTGATGGGAGAGGCTTCTGAGAATGTCTCTGACATGCCCTGGATATATTTTCCCATTGTTTTGGTGATTAACATTTAGCTTCTGGTTACTTATGAAAACTTCTGCAGCAGGCTTGAATTTCTCTCCAGAAAATGGGTTTCTATTTTCTATTGCATTGTCAAGTTGCAAATTTTCCAAACTTTTTATTCTCTCTTTTCTCTTGAACACTTTGCCACTTAGAAATTTCTTCTGCCAGATATCCTAAAACATTTCTCTCAAGTCAAAACTTCCACAGATCTCTAGGGCAGAAGCAAAATGCTGCCAGTCTCTTTGCTAAAGCATAGCAAGAGTCACAATTGCTGGAGTTCACAAGAAGTTCTTCATCTCTATCTGAGACCACCTCAGCCTATCACTATCACTATTTTGATCAAAGCCATTCAATAAGTCCTTAGGAAGTTCCAAACTTTCCCACATCTTCCTGCCTTCTAAGCCCTCTAAACTGTTCCAACCTCTGTTTGTTACACAGTTCAAAAGTCACTTCCACATTTTTGGGTATCTTTACAGCAACACCCCACTCCTGGTACCAATTTACTACATTGGCCCATTTTCACACTGCTATGAAAAAACACCAAAGACTGGGTAGTTTATAAAGAAAAAATGTTTTATTGAGTCACATTTTCTTAGTGCTGTGGAGGCCTTAGGAAACGTACAATCATGGGAAAAAGGTACCTCTTTACAGGATGGCAGGAGAGAGAATGAGTGCCAGCAGGGGAAATGTCAGATGTTTATAAAACCATTAGATATTGTGAGACGCACTCATTACCATGAGATAGCATAAGGAAAATCATACCTGTGATCCAATTATTTCCACCCTGTCCTGCCCTTGACATGTGAGGATTAATACATTTCATGGTGAGGTTTGGGTGGGAACACTGAGCCAAACCATATTATACCCTCTGCCTAGATTTCAAAGAATGTATGAAAAAACTCTGGGTGATGAGGCAGAAACCTGCTGACAGGGTGGAGCCCTCACAGAGAACCTTTATTAAGACAGCAACAAGGAAAAATGCAGGATTAGAGCCCATACACAGAATCCCCACTGGGTCACTGCCTAGTGGAGCTGTGAGAAGGGGGCTGTGTTAGTTAGTTCTATTTCGAGCGCCGATAAAGATGTACCTAAGACTAGGCAGTTTACAAAAGAAAGAGATTTAATGGACTCACAGTTCCACATGGATGGGGAGGCCTCGTAATCATGATGGAAGGTGAAATGCATGTCTAACATGGCAGCAGATAAGAAAAAAAGAGAGCTTGTGCAGGAAAACTCTTCTTTATAAAACTACAAATCTTGTGAGACTTACTATCACAAGAGCAATATGGAGGAAAACCACCCCTATGATTCAGTCATCTCCTGCTAAGTGTATCCCACAGCACATGGAAATGATGTAAGCTGCAATTTAAGATGAGATATGAAAGGGGACACAGCCAAATATCAGGAGCCACTGCCCTCCAGTGCTGAGAATGGTAGATTCACTGGCAGCTTGCACCCTGCACCTGGAAGAGCCACAGGCACCCAACAACTTGTGAGAGCAGCCTTGGGGGCTGAACCCTGCAAAGCCACACAGGTGGAGATTCTTGAGGCCTTGGGAGCTCACCCCTTGAACCAGTGTTCCCTGGATGTGGGGCATGGAGTAAAAAAAAAAGATTATTTTGGAGCTTTGAGGTTTAATGACTTCCCTGCTGAGTTCTGGAATTACAGGGGGCCTGTATCCTCTTTCTTTTGGCCAATATCTCCTTTTTGGGATGGGAATATTTGCCCAGTGCCTATACCACTATTGAATCTTGGAAGTAAATAACTTGCCTTTGAATTTACAGGTTCATAGGCAGAAGTAATTTTTCTTGTCTTGGATAAGACTTTGAACTTTTGAGTTAATGCTGGAATGAGGCAAGACTTTAGAGGAGACTACTGAGAAAAGATAACTGTATTTTGAAATGTGAAAAGTACATGAGATTTAGGAGGTGCTGGAGGCACAATGATAAAGTTTAAATATTTGTCCCTGCTCATATCTCATGTTGAAATGTAATCCCCAGTGTTGTGAGTAGGGCCTGTTTGAAGCTGTTTACATCATGGGAGCAGATCTCTTATAAATGGTTTTGTTCATCCCAATCCCACTGATGATAAGTGAGCTCTTGCTCTGAATTAACATGAGTTCTAATCACTTAAAAGTATGTGACATCTGGCCTGATAGACCCATGCCTGCAATCCCAGCACTTTCGGATGCCAAGACAGATGGTCCATCTGAAGTCAGGAATTCGAGACAAGCCTGGCCAACATGGCAAAACCCATTTCTACTAAAAATACAAAAATTAGCCTGGTGGGGTGTCACACGCCTGTAATCACAGCTACTCAGGAGGTTGATGCACAAGAATCACTTGAACCCAGGAGGTGCAGGTTGCACTGAGGCTACATCACCCCACTGCATTCCAGCCTGGGCAATAGAGTGAGAGTCTGTCTCAAAAAAAAAATTATGAGACATCTTTCTCCCTATTACTTCCTTCTGCCTTTTCCATGTAATATATCTGCTCCCACTTCATATTCTGCCATGAGTAAAAGCTTCCTGAGGCCCTCTCAGAAGCAGATGCCAGCGCTATGATTCCTGAATAGCCTGCAGAACTGTGAACCAATTAAACCTCTTTTCTAATAAATTACCTAGTCTCAGATATTTCTTTATAGCAATGCAAGAATGGCCTAATACAAAAAGACAAAGAGAGAATTCCAAAAGCAGCAAGAAAAAACTGTCTAGTCACATATATGGAAGTTTCATCAGACTACCAACTTGTTTTCAGTAGAAATCCTACAGGCCAGAAGAGAATGGGATGATATATTCAAAGTGCCAGAAGAAAATCAAACTAAGCCAAGAATACTATAGCCAGAAAATTTTACTTTATAAATGAAGAAGAAATAAAACCTTTTTGAGCAAGTAAAAACTAAAGAAATGCATCACCACTGGACTAGCCCTACAAAAAAAATTTAGAAGAATTCTCCACATTGAAAAGAAGGACAGTATCTAACATTATCAAAACACAAAGGAATAAAACATATTGGTAGAGCAAAGACAAAAAGGAATAAGAGAAAGGACTCAAAGTTAGCACTACCACTAAATCACAATGATAAATAACAGGAGAGAAAGAAAGGAAACAACCAGAAAAAAAATTAACAAAATTACAGGAATAAGTTCTTACATATCAATACTAATCTTGAATGAAAATGGATTAAATTTTCCATTTAAAGGTATAAAATAGCGGAGTATATTGAAAAAACATGTCCCACTTATATGCTGCCTACAAGAGACTAACTTCACCTGTACAGATACAAATAGACTAAAAGAAAAATTAAAAAAGAACTTATTGAAACAAATAAAAATTTACAAAACAACATACCAAAACCTATGGAATATAAAAAAAAAAAGTAGTGCTAAAAGAAAAGTTTATAGTAATAAATGCCTAAATCAAAAAATGTGAATGGTTTTGAATAATCAAGCTAAAATATACCTCAATTAACTGGAAAAGCAAGAACAAAACTTAAAATTAGTAGAACGAAAAAATAAAGAACAAGGAAGAACTATACAAAGAATGAATGAAATAAAAATTTGTGTTTTTTTTGAAAGATAAAATTCGTAAACTGATAGTTACATTAACCAAGTAAAAATGAGATTATAGCTAAATTTAAAAAAATCAGAAACAAAGAGGTAACATGACAACTGATAGCACAGAAATGCAAAAGATCACCAGAGAGTACTACAAACAAGTATATTTTTTAAAAACCTGGAAAATATTGAGAAAGCAGATAAAGTCATGGACATATAAACCTACCAATCTTGAATCAGGAAAAGCAAAAATATGAACAGACCAATAACAGGCATCAAGATTGAATTTATATTCAAAAGTCTCCCAAGGTGGAAAAGCCCAGAACATTATGATTTCACTGCCAAATTCTACTAGACTGAAAAAGAACAACAATTCTCCTTAAACTATTCCAAAAAATTAAAGAGGAGGAAATTCTAACTTACTCTATGAAGGCAGGGTTGCATTGATATGAAACCATACAAGGACACAATAAAAAATAAAACTAAAGGCTAATATTTCTAATAAACATAAACATAAGAATTTTTAACAAAAGACAACCAAAGCAAATTCAAAAGCATATCAAAAAGAATACACCATGATTAAATGGGATTTATACCAGTAACGTAAGGATAGTTCAGCATATGCAAATCAATAAATGTGAGCCATTCACATCAAAAATACGAAGAACAAAACCATCTGATCATCTCAATAGATTCAGAAAAAGAATTCTATAAAATTAAACATCTTTTATGAAAAAAGTTTTCAAAAAGTAGGCATAGAAAGAAAATGCCTCAAAATAATAAACTGCATTTATGACAAACACATAGCTATACCATATTGAGTGGTGAAAAGCTGAAAACCTGTTCTTTAAGAACTGAAATTAGCCAAAGATGCTCACTTTCACCACTGTTGTTAAACATAGTACTGGAAGTTCTATCCAGAGCCATTTGGCAATGAAAAAAATAAACGTAATCAAACTAGAAAAAAAGAAAGTCAAATTATTTCTTTTTTCAGAACACATGTTCTTATATCTATTAAACACACACACACACACAACTATAGTCCCTACCACAATCTCTTAGATCTGATCAATTTAGTAAAGTTGTAGGATACAAAATCAGCATATAAAACTTACTATTTATATATGTTGAGAATAAACTGACTGAAAAAGAAATCAAGAAGGTGATCTCATTTTCAATAGGTACCAATGAAATAAAATAAAATGCTTAGGAATGTATTTATCCAAGGAAGTGAAAGACTCCTGTAAGGAAAATGACAACACTGATTAAATTAATTGAAAAGAATACAAACAAATGGAAAGACATTCCATACTCTCAAATTAGAAGACTTAATCTTGTTCAAATAACTGTATTATCCAAAGCAATCTACAGATTCAATGCAGTCCTTATCAAATACCAAGGCATTTATCACAGAAATAGAAAAAAATTCAAAAAATCATATGGAAGCAAAAAAGTGCCCAAATAGCCAAATAAATCTTGAACAAAACAAACAAATCTTGAAGTATCCTGCTATCTGACTTCAAAATATATGACAAGGCTGTAGTAATCAAAATGGTATGATATTGATATAAAATAGGCACATAAACCAGCAGAACAGAATTAAGAACCCAGAAATAGATTTATGTATTTTAGCCCCCTGATTTTTGATAAAGGCTCCAAGAACATACACTGAGGAAAAGATATCCTTTTTAATAAATGGTGTTGGGAAACTGGATATCCATATGCAGAAGAATGAAACTAGAACTCTATATTTTACCATATACAAAAATCAACTCAAAATGAATTAAAGACTTAAATATAAGATTCAGAACTATAAATCTTCTACAAGAAAGCATAGGTGAAACATTCCAGGATATTAGTCTGGGCAAAGATTTTATGATTAAAAACCTAAAAGCACAGGCAAAAAAGAAAAACAAAAATAGACAAATAGCACTATATTAAACTAAAAAGCTTTTGCCAATGGAAGCAATCAACACAGTGAAGAGAAGCCGAATGAAAAAATATATTTGCAAACTATTCATCGGACAAGGAACTAATAACCAGAATATTCAAGGAACACAAAAAACTCAAAAGAAATATAATAATAATAATTTCATTTAAAAGTCGGCTAAGTATCTGAATACATATTCTCAAAAAAAGACATACAAATAGTCAACACATATGTGAAATAATGTTCAACATCACTAATCATCTGCAACTGTTCAATAGTGAGCTGTGGGTCCTGCATCAGCCTAAACATGCTACTCTCCTCTGCAGCACTCAAAATCAGACACACTGATCCCAAAGTAGTGACGCCCATGATCCAGTTTCGTGATATCAGGAAGCTCATGATATCAATCCACAAAATAAAACTTTTTTAAACATTTTACTTTTTAGTTTTAATAGTTACTTAGTTTTGCCTCCCCTAGCCCCTGCTCCAGCCACTTCACCACTGACTACCTTTTTGGTAACCGGAGGATTCAGAGTCATTTTCTTTTGCCCTGGCATCATGTTTTCCCTTCGTGGGTAGCTTTGAGGCTAGTGATCTGAGCTCAGACAGACCTACACCTCAGCTTAGTCCAGCCTCAGAGCACAACGCAGCACTTGTTTTCCTTCATTTTAGCAATTATAGATAACAATAACCAAGGGTTGAATATTTTGCTTTTTGCATCTTAGTTTGCATCTCTTTATGCATTCATTGAAACAAATCCCCAGGCATTTGAGTCATCTCTAAATTCCACTGGTAACTTTCACCTTTGGTGAAGACGATGCAGCACAGCTGCAGCTCCATACCAAAGATGATATTACAAAACAACATACCAAAACCTATGGAATACAACAAAAGTAGTGCTAAAGAAAAATTTATGGTAATAAATGCCTAAATTTTAAAAATTTGAATGGTTTTGAATAATCAAGCTAAAATGTACCTCAATTAACTGGAATGTAGCCACCCAGGAATCAAAGCTTTCTCATTTCCGCCCTTTTATCCTTTCTCTTTCTATCCATTTAGTTTTATACGTATTTTTTTTTCTTCATTTGAAACAACCTTTAAATAGCCTCTCAACTAGAAAAAATTACTTTTCCTTTAAGTAAAACCACATCTTAGAGTTTTTCATAAACTTCTTTCTCAAAATTACATATTTTTCTTTATATAAAGACTCTGAATGTAGAATAGTTTCTTCTATATAGAACCATTTTAATTACATATATTAATGACTAGTCTAATGCTTAGGAACCCAAATTTCTAATAAAAACTCTAGAATTACTTAATTTACCATAGCATGACTTTCAGATTTTAAATCATTGAAGAAAATTTTGAAATAGTTTTATTTACCAAAGATTATTAAACCATGTGAACTAGCAGGTATTTGAGCTTTTATTTTTCTAATAAAATATTTGATTTATGTACTTAATTTCTCTTTAAGTCAATTAATTAGAGCTTGTTTGAATATTTTGTAGTGAAATATCACTTACACAGGACACATATAAACATAACAGACATGCAAAAAGAAGCAGAACCTATGTTTATAAGGTTTTTCATTTCCCAGTTTTCAGTTTTACCCCAGCTGTAGACTGTCAATCTCGTAAACAGCTGTTTCTTGCCCTAAACAATTGTTAGGGAAGCAACTCTAAATTTGCATCTTCAAAGACAGGACTCAGGGGGAAACTAGCAAGAAAATTTACATCTCAAAGACACAAATTTAGACCAAAACAAAGGCAGGATTTGTTATGTAAACTTTAAGACATTCTCTTTCCCATAAAGTTTCTAGTAGTTTAAGTGCAGAGACAGGTAAGCCTTTAAAAATTGAGATATCTTTTAAATATGTAAATTAGTTTTACAAAGAGTTTCAAAGACTGATTTAGTTTGATAGGTGGTCTTTTCAACTTAGCTTGTTTCTTAGTTAGATTACTAATTTTAGGGTAGAGTTCTTTTAGGAACAGGGCTAAGCAAGTGTGCAGTTTTTAGGGTCTAAACCATGCTTTTCTTATCCAGATATTCAAAAAACCAAGCAGCCCCCTGTAGCAATGACCATCTCCTGCAAATAACTGTCCTTAGCCACCTCCAACACTGGAGTTCAAGACCAGCCTGGCCAATATAGTGAAACCCCATCTCTATAAAAATACAAAAATTAGTCGGGCATGGTGGAGCACACCTGTAGTCCCAGGTACTCGGGAGGCTAAGGTGGAAGAATCACTTCAGCTGGAGAGGTAGAGGCTGGAGTAAGCCGAGATCTCACCACTGTACTCCAACCTGGGCTACAGAGTGAGACTCTGTTTCAAAAAACAAACAAACAAAAAAAAAACATAAGTATACATACATAACCCAGATATTAGTTTTAACTAAGTCAACTTTTTACTATCAAGCTCTTCGAAGAGAAACCTTTATCCAATTGTAATTCTTACTAAAGCTATTTTACTTTGCTTCTGCTAGCTCAGCTTCTGTCACCAAATAGTCCACAGAAGTGGCCATCTGCTGCTGTGGCTGCTCACTCCCATTCCTTACCACAGGGTGATAGATGCCTCTTAGCTAACAATTTATCTAAACATGCTGATGCTTACAAGGCATCCTTATACTCATGCAGAAGTATCTAAAAGGTAGAGCCACACCACTCCAAATAGAAATGGCTGCCACCTGGGATGCCCCCAGTGAACTTCTTCCATGGATGATTCATTCCTTTTGCCCACTTCTTGGTCTCTCAGCTCCTGGCCTGGCTTGCCATGAGTTTCAGAGTGGGCAGTTCTATGCAGACCTATCTGATATGGTTTGGCTCTGTATCCCAACCCAAATCTCATCTCAAAGTGTAATCCCCAGAATCCCCACTTGTCAAGGGAGCAACCTAGTGGGAGATGATTGGATCATGGGAGTGGTTTCCCTCATGCTTTTCTTATGATGGTGAGTGAGTTCTCACAAGATCTGACTGTTTTATAAGCATTTGACAATTCCTGCTCCACATCCTTTCCTTTGCCAGCTGCCATGTAAAACAGGCATGCTTCCCATCCACCATGATTGCAAGTTTCCCAAGGTCTCCCCAACCATGTGGAACTGTGAATCAATTAAATCTTTTTTATTTATAAATTGCCCAGTCCTGGAAAGTTCTTTATAGCAATGTGAAAATAGTCTAATACATTATCCCAAAGTCTGAGGAGGCTGAGAGGCCAAAGAAAAAGGCTGACAAATATGGTTTCTTAGAAAGAAAGATGCAATAGGAACTTATGAACAGAAACCATGCCTATGTCACAGGCAGCAGTGAGATGAGATCATGGATCCCTGCCTTGATTCACTTTATAAAGCCAATATCTGATACAAAAATTAAAGATGTCTTTTAAAGATGAATGTCCTTTGTGAATAAAGATGCAAATATTCCCAACAAAACATTAGTGAATCCAATCCAGAATATATAAAAAGAATGTATGCCACAGCCAAGAGAATTTTTTCTCCCCAAGTATGCAAGTTTGGTTTAATATATAAAAAATTATTTATAGAATTTATCACATTAATTTTTAAAGAAAAAAATTACAAGATATCAATTGATACAGAAGAGGTATTTAAAAAAACATTAATAATAAAACTCTCAGAAAATTAGAAATAGAAACTTCCTCAACCTGACAAAAAGCATCCACAAAAAGCTTACAGTTAACAGCGTACTTAATACTGATATACTAAATGTTTTTCCCCAAAGATTAGAAATAAAGCAAAGATGTTCATTGTTACCACTCACATTTAACAGTATTGAAAGTCTTAACTGGTGCAATAAGGCAAGACAAAGAAATAAAAGACATAATGATTAGAAATAAATAAAATTGTTTGTAATTGTAGACAGTATGACAATTATAAGGTATCTACCAAAACAAAACAAACAAACAAACAAAAAGAAAGAAAAACCATTCCTAGAACTAGTAAGTGACAAGGTCATAGGATACAAGGGACATTCAAAAACTTGAAAGTATCTATATGCTAGCAATGAACAATTGGCAATCAAATTTTAAAGCACAATACCGTTTACAACTACTACAAATAAGGAACACTTAACTATATACTGAACAAAAAATGTAGAGAATCTACATTCTAAAAACTTTAAAATGTTGGTGAAGGCAATCAAAGATGATCTAACTAAATGGAGAGACATAATGTGTTTATGTTTTGGAGTATTCAACATACTAAATGTGTCAATTTTTCTCATATTAAAATACAAGCATACTATACTTTCTACCAAAATATCAAGAAAATTAGTTAGAAATACAAACCAGGTAATTCGAAAATGTATATAAAAGGCCAGATGACCTAGCCTAGCCAAAACAGACTATTTCATAAGCAAAACTGATCACCAAACAAAATTAATCACTGAAGAATTTGAACTAAGGAGAAACTAATTTCTACAGGCAGAATAAAGCCTGAAAATGAAAAATTCATTCAGTGGGCCATAGTTTTACCCTAATAGCCAATCCAAATAAAGACATTATAAGAAAGGAACTCTATAGACCAGTATCTCTTATGAACATAAACACAAAAATCCTCAGCAAAATATTAGCAAATTCAATACAACAATGTATAGATCAGAACAAATATATCACCAGAGAAGATTGACAGATGAAAAATAAGGATATAAAACAATTCTCAGCACCATTTGTCATTAGGTAATTGCAAATTTAAAAATATATATATATGAGATACCACTATACATCAGTTAGAATGACTAAAATTTAAAAAAAAATCAAAAATGCCAAATATTAGCAAGGATGTGGAGCAACAGAAACTTTTGTTTATTATTGGTGGAAATGCAAAATGCTACAGCCATTTTGAAAAAAATTTTGGAAGTTTCTTACAAAGCTAACATAGTCTTATCATATGATCCAGTAGTCATAGTCCTAGACTTTGGTCCAATTGATTTGAAAATAATATGTCCCAGAAGAGAAAAATGACATTAGATAAAAACTATGGACTTTTATTAATAATACTGTATCTACATTGGCTCATTAATTATAATAAATGTGTCATGCTGATACAAAAAATGTTAGTGATGCAAATAATATGTAAGATGTAAATAGTCAAGGAAACCGAGTACAAGATACATGGAATTCTCTGTACTAACTTCTCAATTTTTCTGTAAATCTAAAACTCTTCTAAACATTAAGGTCTATTTAAAAAATGGAATGCAATCACTTTTCATGGCAAGGTAAAACAGCATTAAGCACTCAGTATATTTCAATATCAGAGAAATTTGTTTAGATTTTTTGCACAAGTTTAAAAAAATGTATCCCTAACTAAACTGGAGAAATTAGGTATGTTAGATATAGCGAGCTCCAATTTTTCTTCAAAGAATCTGTATGTCAGTCTGTTCAGCTCTCTTATTCTTTGATTCTCCAGTTTAAAGTTTAACTTCTTGGTTCTCTTCACTCCCTTGTCTCTAGTTTCAGTAAACAACTTTCCTGCCAGCTCTAATCAGTAGTTCACATCTGTTCTCCTGATCACTTGCTTTGACCTGGTCTTCCTGCCAAACTACAAACCCTGCTGCTCTGGCTCGTACCGCTGCTCTCTTTAAAATAGCCAATTGGAATTAGCTTAGACTGTGTGGTCCAACCCTAGCCGATAGGGGAATGATACATTTTACAGTTTAAATAGTAAATGTTGTAATATTCTGCAAAGTGTCAGAATTAAAATGGAGTAACTTGTGCCAAATGCCAACAAAAGCAAGCAAGAAAAAGCAAGAGAGAGAGAGAGAGAGAGAGAGAAAAGGAAAGAAAGAAAGAGAAAGAAAAAGAAAAAGAAAGAAAGAAAAGAAAGAAGAAAGAAGGAAAGAAGAAAGAAAGAAAGAGAAAGAAAGGAAAGAAGGAAAGGAAAAAAGAAAGAAAAGAAAGAAAGAAAAAGAAAGAAAAGAAAGAAGAAAGAAAGAAAGAAAGAAAGAAAGAAAGAAAGAAAGAAAGAAAGAGAAAGAAAGAAAGAAAGAAAGAAAGAAAGAAAGAAAGAAAGAAAGAAAGAAAGAAGGAAGGAAGGAAGGAAGGAAGGAAGGAAGGAAGGGAAGGAAGGAAGGGAAGGAAGGAAGGAAAGAAAGAGAGAAGGAAGGAAGAAAAGAGAAAGAAACCCAGGAGGCTAAGATGGGAGAACTCTCATGCACACATGCCTGTGGAAAAAAAATCTGCTACAAAGATCCTGAAGGGTTCTTACGCATGTATGCCTATAACAAGAATGTTTGCCAAGGACTTTATAAAGTGCAGTTTGCTACGTGACTCACAAGGACAGCTAGATGGATGCACAAGAATACTCGCATGACACACTCTCCACTAATGAGCTGACGTCAACTCCTGCAATAAGCCCCTGTACCCAGTGTTCTCTGTTTCAAAACAAATTACATGTACTTTTTTCTTTTGCCTTTAAAAGCTTCCCCTTACCTTAACCCCCTTGGATATACTTAGGATCTTCATGGCCCTTATAGCCTAGATTTGCAAATCCTCTACACATTCCTGAATAAATTCATTAACTTGAGGGAATCTCTGTGTTACTTAGGTTGACAATACATATTTTTCACCACAATAACACAATTTTTAAAAAGGATTTCGGAAACATGAAAATGGTCCATTTCTTCCCCAAATGACTTTTCTAACTTAATTCCAGGTTTGTGAAATTTTTTTTGCATGATTTATTTCCTTGAGTTAAAAAAACACCTGGCTTGCTCTTTTTAAATTAAACATATTTTTAGACAATTACAGATTCACATGCAGCTGTAAGAAATAATATGGGGAGATCTCATGTACACATTACCCCATTTTCCCAATAATAACAACTTGGAAAACTATTGTACAATACTATCACCCACTACACTCAAATCAATAGTCAAAATACAGAACATTTCCATCACATGAGGATCCTTCATGTCACCCTTTTATTTTCATACCCATTTCCCACTTGGCCCTGCCCTCTGTTTAACCCCAGGCAGCCACTAGTCTCTTCTCCATCTCTATAATTTTGTCATTTCAAGAATATTACATAAGTAGAATCACATAGCATGGAAACTTTTGGAATTGCCTTTTTTATTATTCAGCATGATTATCTGGAAATTTATCCAGGCTATGTGTATTAATATTTGGTTTATTTTTATTGCAGAGTAGTATTCCGTGATATGGATGTATCACAGTTTGTTTAAACATTCACTTATTAAATAACATATGCATAGTTTCCAGATTGGAGCTATTATGAATAAAGGTGTTATAAACATTCATGTACAGGTGTTTGTGTAAGCTACATTGTAATTTTTTCTAGAATAAATGCCCTGAAATGCACTTGATGGGTCATATGGTAGTTGCATAGTTAGTTTTATAAGACACTGACGAACTGTTTTGCAGACTAACTGTACCATTTACATTCCAAGCAGCAATGTATGGGTGATCCATTTGTCTGCATTCTTGTCAGCATTCAATGTTGTCCCTTCTTCAGTTAATTACTTTTTTTAGGCATTCTTATGCATGGGTAGTGGTATCTCACTGAGGTTTGAATTGCCATTGGCCTAATGGCCAATGATGTTGAACATCTTTTCATACGCCATTGTGTATTTTGATGACGTTTCTCTGCACTTAATTTGCCCATTTTCTAATTAGATTTCTGTAATTTTGTTTAGCTTTGAGAGTTCTTTATATAGTCTAGATATTGTTAGATATGTTGGATATTTTGTTTACATATCTTTTCTCCTACAATGTAGTTTGTCTTTTTATCATCTTAACAGGATATTTCATAGAGAAAACATTTTTTAAATTTAATGAAGTCTAATTTATCAGTATTTCTTTTTATAAATTATGTCTTTTGCTGTCAAGTCAAAAACCCTTTTCCTTACTCTAGATTTTGACAACTCTCTATTTTTTTTAAAGATTTATAGTTTTGCATTTAACATTTAAGTTCCTAATCCATTTTGAATATATTTTCATATAAGGTGTGAAACATATCAAGTTTTGTTTTTTGCATATAGATGTCTAGCTTCTCCAGTACCATTTATAAAAAAGGCTGTCTTGGTCGGGTGTGGTGGCTCACACCTGTAATCCCAGCACTTTGGGAGGCTGAGGTGGGCAGATCACATGAGGTCAGGAGTTTGAGACCAGCCTGGTCAACATGGTGAAACCACGTCTCTACTATAAATACAAAAATGAGCCAGGCATGGTGGTGGGCACCTGTAGTCCCAGCTACTTGGGAGGCTGAGGCAGGAGAATTGCTTGAACCTGGGAGGCGGAGGTTGCAGTGAGCCGGGATAGCACTACTGCACTCCAGCCTGGGCAACAGAGCGAGACTCCGTCTTAAAAAAAAAAAGCTGTCTTTCCTCCATTGAATTGTTTTGTACCTTTGTCAAAAATCAGCTGGGCATATTTGTGTGATTATATTTCCATTTTCTCTATTCTGTTCCATTAGCTATTTATCTATCCCTCCACCAATGACACAGAGTCTTTTTTTTTTTTTTTTTTTTGAGTCAGAGTCTCACTTTATCATCCAGGTTGGAGTGCAATGGTGCAGTCTTGGCTCACTGCAACCTCTGCCTCCTGGGCTCAAGCAATCCTCCCACTTCTGCCTCCAAAGT
This sequence comes from Plecturocebus donacophilus, assembly GCA_004027715.1. Classification (NCBI taxonomy): domain Eukaryota; kingdom Metazoa; phylum Chordata; class Mammalia; order Primates; family Pitheciidae; genus Plecturocebus; species Plecturocebus donacophilus. The sequence continues at coordinate 110,910 of PVKP010001728.1, forward strand.
AGCTGGCACCATAAGCATGTGCCACCATGCCCAGCTAATTTTTGTAATTTTTGTAGAGATGAGGTCTCACTATGTTGCTCAGGCTGGTCTCAAACTCCTGGACTCAAGGAATCTGTCCACTTTGGCTTCCCAAAATGCTAGGATTACAAGTATGAGCAACTGCACCCAGCCAACACACAGTCTTGATTACTACATATAATAACTATTGAAATTGGGAATGAATTTCTCCCAAAGTTGATTTTTATCTAGTCCTATTGTCTTTTTATATAAATTTAGAATAATTCTTTCTATATTTGTAAAAATCATGTTGTGATTAGATAGAAATTACATTAAACTTGTATAGCACTTAGAGGAAATTGATATTGTTTATATGTTAAATAATCCAATACGTGAACATCATATTCTTTCTTTGAACTCATCAGAGCTTTGTAGTGTCAGCATACAAGTCATGGACATGTTTGTTAGATTTACACATTTCATTTTTTCAGCAATTTTATATGGTATTATACTTTTAACTTGTATGTTCACACATTCTTTGCTAATATGTAGAAATACATTTTATTTTGGTAGCTTGTATCTTGTGAGTTTTCTGCACTCACTTATTAGTTCTAAAAACCTTTTGTAGATTCCTGGAGGTTTCCTATGTAGACCTTCATGCCATCTGCAATAGAGATTTTTTTTTTTCTTTTCAATCTTCATTCTTCTATTTTCTTTTCTTGCCTTATTCCACTGGCTGCACTATATTAAATAAGAGTGATGAAAGATAAATTCTTGCCTTTTTCCCAATCTTAGGGGAAAGGCATTTGCCCTTATACCCTAAAATGTAATATTATCTGTACTTTTTTGGAGATGCTTTTCATCAAGTGAAAGAAATGTCCCTCTATTTCTATTTTTCTGAGAGCTTTTATCATGATTGGGTGTTGAATTTTGTCAGTGCTTCTTCTGCATAATATAATCTTTTTTAGTCTGTTAATATGGTGAAATACATCAATTGACTTTTTGAATGTTGAACTTTCCTAACATCCCTGGAGGGTGGAAAAACCATTTGGTCCTAGTGTATAATGTTTTTAATGTATTACTGAATTCTATTTGCAAATATTTTGTTAGATATTTTTATGTTTATACTCTTGAGGGATAACGATCTATTGTTTACTCTTTTGTACTATCATTATTTGATGTTGGTATCAGGGTAATAAAAGCTTCATAAAATTAGTTGGGAATTATTCCTTCCTCTTCTGTTTTCTGGAAGAAATCATGTAGAAATGGTCCAGCATCATCTGGAAGAAAGCTAGGATTAGTAAACCTTTATTAGAAAAAGCAAAATTATTCCAATTTTTAAAAACAAGAACCACTAGACTAAATTATACATTGTTACAAATGGTTTTGACTTGCTCCACACATTGACTGGTGAGTGGTAATTGCTGTGGTTGGAAAACACACAAACTGATGCCCTTCTTCTGCTCCCAAATGGGACCCAAAACTTCGGGGCAAATGTAGTCAAACATGTCCAGATGATAGAGAGGCCCGAAAAGTGGGACGATTCTTTCTCTGGCCTTGACAAAGCCTCAAGGCTCTCCTTCTGAAGTGTCATCAGGATGAACTTTCACACTACTCTTACTGTTGCTTAGGATTTTGTTTTGTTTAGCATATTAGGTTCAAGGAAATTATGCCCAGCAAGGGCCACTGCAGTAAATATAAATGCTTTGTTTAATTTGAGCTCATTAATATCCTTTGGTCATTTATTCTGATGGCTATAATGAAGTTGGCCTGGTAAAGAGCTGTTATTGAAGATCTGCTAATTAAGACAGTTTGACTTTAAAAAAAGGATTAATTCAATATTCAACAAATGTGTGATTGCTTGTCTACTCTTTTGTTGCAAAAGGTATGCCAAGTACTATGGTTTGTTCTGGGAATGTAATAGACAAAAATAGAGAATTGACTGTGGAAGAGACAGATACAAATGAAACAATCACAAAAACAGGCACTTTACAAAGTGTGACGTAGACTATGATGGACAATGAGAGCGACCAGATTTATGAGTCAGGAAAGGCCAGTGTTGAGATATAAGGATGTGCTGGCGGTAACTAGTGGAGGCTACTCTGTGTGCCCTAAGAGGTAGACATCACTATGCAAAGTTCAGTAAGACACAGTGCTGGGCTCTAGAGCTCATAGTCAGCATTTGCACTAGACCTCGGAGAATGAAAGAGATTTTTTAGGACAGAGAAGTAAGGAAGGGTGATTTCAAACCAAGGGAACAGAAGTACAGTTTCCTATTCTCTAACATAGCATCTTCTAAATGCAAAGAAAGAAACCAGGCTAGGGGCACATATAGTTCCCAACAGACAGAGAAAATCCTTCCTGTATTACTTATTAACTGATTCCAAAAGTCCTCTCTGGACTTCTTAAACTGCATACTTAAACTTCTTCCTTGGGTGGGCATAAAGGCCTGGGCTCACTCAGCCATGTGCTTCGTGGTCTTAAACTCAAGACACTTTTGTTATGTCTTTCAGGGAAGCAAGCAAAGTAGAGGTCCCTGAGGACATGATGCTCTCAGCTAGCTGGAGGACCCAGGATTCCATAACAGGATCCTTCTCTGCTCATTTTCACTGAAGATTAGAATTTTCACAGAGGGAGTAGGATTATGGCAGGCCTACTTTCATCAGCAGACCCATCCATTTTTCACAGGCTTCCATTTTAAGTTCCATTTCTTTTCAGTTTTTATCCAGGGAGTCAGATATGTATCCCGTAGTGTTATATAAAGGGACCATTATGCCAGGATAAATTTAGCCTTAACAAAGGACTGCTCTTGAAGGCTGTCTTAATGCTGATCCATTTTATTGCTTTCTTTCATGACATAATGTACAAGGTCATGAACATACTGAGGATGACTATTGTTGAGAAGAGTTTTTCCTTCTGTTCTAAATATAACTTGCATTGGTTTTTCAAATATAATCACTTGACAAGAGGAATACTGTAACTGGACTATTTATATAATGAGTTTAATAACAAATGCAGTGTTATCTTATGTTTAAACAAGTAGATCTCAAATACCTTGATGACGATTAACTTTAACCTCAGGTAAGTTTTAAAAAAAAACTAGGTGTCTTCCCACCTCACTGCCATGTTGAGAACTAAAGTTACCTTCAGAGCATCTTACTTAAAAGGTATTAATTGTATAGAAGAGGAAGGCAACTTCAAGAGGCATAGAAAAGGAGGTTTTGAAAAACCAGAAGATGATTATGTTGGTGAATGGTGTCCAGGTAAATAGCATTGCTCTGTCTAGGGATCACTTCTGTATCTATACTACTTATAGTGAACATAAGTATGTCGGATGCTGGATGGAGAGATATTTTTACTGTTAATTACTGGATATTTTCCTTGAATGTTCCCCTAAAATTTGACAGGTAAATAAAGCAGAAAGAACATAGGATTTAGGCTTAGAAAGATAGGTATGAATTCCAACTCTGTTACTTAAAACTTAGCCTTGCTATGCTGCTTTAAATTTTGACATGATGCTACATGCCAACTGAAGGAGAACTCTGAAAGGTGGTTAAAGAGACCCTAAGACTGGAGGAATGCACAATCATTGGGTATCTTACCTTGCACACACAACAAAAGGTGACCCAGGCACTGTTTCTCACGACTCCCAACTTAGCAACAGAAGGCAGCCCAAGTAGACTCATTTCTCCTGAAAAGGGACAGGAGTTTCTTGGTAACAATAGGTGAGTTCAACACCATTAGCAAAGGTGATCAGTTGGTAGCACCACCAAAAATAAGCAAGTGGGATAAGCACTCTTCTTTATCAAGACCGAGACTCTTTTTTTTCTAAAGTGGGCAGGCAGAACTAAACAAAAGGAAATCAGCTCAGCAAGTGACCCTATTTGAGAAACTTCTTTATCACTGTAGGCACAAGACGCTCCTCACCTGGCCAGGGAATCTGGGCAATGGGGTGGAGGGGAGAACTAGTATCAGTGGAAGGATTCCTACCACACCCCTCTCCCACCAAGAGACACCCAGCATCCAGACCTGGTTAACTCCCTTCCATCCCCTCAGGTAGCACAAGCAGAGACTAGTGGAAGTTCCATCTGTACTAGACAATTAAAGACACCAAAATGCATTCAACTGGCTGTGAAGCTCAACTTCTGTTAGAACTACAGCCCACAAATTACACCGTGACCTGCAAGTTAAAACTAAACAGGATAACTGCATGAAAAAATAAAAGATTTAAAATGAGACCCAGAGTCTCCTAACATAATAGGTAAACTGAGACACAATCAAAAGTCATCTATCATACAAAGAATGGGGAAAATAATAACTTGAGTGGTAAAAGTATATCAACTCATGCCAATACCAAGATGAATTAGGTGATAGATTATCTGACATGGATTTTGAAGCAGCCATGATAAAAATTCTTCAAAAATCAGTTACAAATTCTCTTGAATCAAATGAAAACTAATAACAAAAAAAAACTCAGCAAAGCACTAGAAACTTTTTTAAAATAAATACAAAGTACAGAACTAAAAAATATAATGCAGAATTAAATTCAGCCCAAGGATTTTATGAGGTTTTTTTTTTGAGTTTTAAATAAGTTTTAATTTTTACATAAAGTGCATGTTCAAATGAATTGCATAGTCCTTACTATAGAATATAAGCCCAGTCAATCTTCAAATAATTTCTTTTATGTAAATTTTACAAATTTTTGACACTGAGAAATGCTATATTCTTATAGCTAATCACAAATTGAAGGACTTATTTCAACAGCAATTTAAGCAAAATGTTTTTCCCAGACCATGTACCTTGTTGCTTACTACAGGCAACAAAATGAATCAATCAGCACAAAATTATTAAACAAATGTATAGGATTTTATCCATCCTTAAATTCAAATTTTGATATATTATTATTTACATTTGGGAAACCAATTACCTCAGGCAGAAAAACAATTTTTTACATTCTCTGTTGTATAGAAAATAAAGATAGAGACTCTAGACCTCTGCCCATCAGGGCTGTCACTGAGAATCTCATCAGATAAGCTTTAAAAAAAACCTCATTATTTATTCAGAGCAAGGTGTTTTCTGGTTCATCTCCCTAATTTGAAACAAAGATCCAGGACCATTCTCCATTCTGTAAGGCTTGAAGTCCATAGCTATCAGTATCCTCTACAGGACCCTCAGGAACCCTTCTCTTAGTCAAAGGTGCTGATACCTATTTAGTGTGGCACATGAATGGGAAAGGCATCTCAGACACAGACATTACAGATATCTTTATCACCTTCCCAGAATTGGAAAAACTGGACTTACCTAAATAAGGTCATGCCAATTCTTTCTTAATTAATTGTCAGAATTTTCTATGAGCCTAGAATTCCAAATTCAAATTCCAGATAGGTTATCTGTCCCTGTTAAGATTTAAATCTATAAAAATTCAAAAACAAATAAGGCCTGTCTATTATCTGATAGCAGACACTTGTGGAAGAGGTAATTATATGACAATCTGTGATCACATGAATTAAAGTGCCAAGTGATGGCAAAATTTTGAAAGACTGAGTAGCCACAGCCACAGATCAGCGGGAAAGGCATTTTAAAAAAAGATCTCAAGAAGACTTGTTAAGAGGGTACTTCAAAAGTAATATATCTCCTCATAGGATGGTGGTGAAGATTGAAAGAGATAGCTGTGGATGTGACTGGGTGCCCCTGGGAATCTGCCTTTAATTTTCCTAAATCAGGATGGAGGTTGGGATAAGAATTATTCTTGGGACCTTGGAGATCATCTAGTCATTTTACAGATGACAGACTAGAGGATTTTGTAACATGCCTCACCCACTTGAAAGAAGCAAAGTAATGTGTAGAGTTTCACACTGTGAGCTTTTATACAGAAAGAAACAGGAATTCAACAGAAAAGTTAAGAAAACTTCACCTATGGGAAAGAAAGTAGATCAGCAGCCTTCATGAGGTGGTCTGGCTGAAAACTGTGAGTGAATTCCCAGTACAAGAGAAGAAGATGAATGTCTCTCTGTGATTCACTTTCCCACTGAGGAATCATGCAATCCAGTCCATAGGACAGCACCTTGACCCTTCCAAGCTCTGGATCTAAATTGTAGAGTAGCCAGAAATCTGCGAGAAGGAACAGCACTAGGAAGTGTCCCAAGCATTTTCCTACATCTGGGTGCTGATAGGAGTGATGGTAGATTCAATCCTAGCTCATTGCACACTGTGCAGAATCCTGTGAGAGAGGAGTGATGGTAGCCACTGGCATTAGAGAGTCTCAGAGTGGAGACTGGAGACGTGGATCTGTATTAGTCCACTTTCATGCTGATGATAAAGACAGAACTGAGACTAAGAAGAAAAAGAGGTTTTAATGGACTTACAGTTCCATGTGGCTGGGGAGGCCTCACAATCATGGTGGAAGGTAAACAGCACATCTCACACAGTGGCAGACAAGAAAAGAATGCATATGCAGGGAAATTCCCCTTTATAAACCATCAGTTCTCATGAGACTCATTCACTATCACAAGAATACCACAAGAAAGACCTACCCCCATGATTCAATTACTTCCCATCTGGTCCCTCCCACAACATGTAGGAATTCAAGATGAGATTTTGGTGGGGACACACCCAAACCACATCAGGGTTTCAAGTGGGGTAGGGACCCTCACAGCCAGAACTGAGAAAATAATATAGCATGGCCTTCAGCCATTTGTGCAGGAATTAGATCCCCCCCTTTCAAAGGACTGGATCAGAGAAGATTTGCCTGAGAAGCATGGTTTTTATCCAGGCATCAGGTTTTATAGCCCACAGAAAATGTGCAGACTAAAAGCAAACTGTGTGGGGCTTAACTAAGTGTTGTGACTGACTCCCACAGTCAACAATCAGGACAGAAGCATGAGCCCTTCAGGTCTGGAGCATAAGAGGAAAGCAAGTTCCACTACTGCTCACTTGTTGTGGTGTCAAGACAACCTCTCTCTTCTCATACTGAAACCTCAGCACAGCAGCGGTTGCTCCACTCCTCAAATGGACATTTCTCCAGGGCCCAAAAACTTTCTCCAGACCCAGACCCCCAGCAAGGCTGATTCTTGTGCCTACCATTGGGCGTCTGAGTGCAGCTTTGTCCAGTACAGCTCCACCCAGGTTCTTCCCTGCCTTCAAGACAGAATGTGGGACCTAGACAACACTGAGCATTCCACGACTCAACCCATTGCTTGGGACACCTGAGTACTTCTCCTAGTCAGCAAAAATCAAGCACAAACCCAACTTCTATCACCACAACCGGTCTTACCTGCAAGTGCCACCTATTGGCCTGGAAGTCTAACCACACAACCCATTATAACCTCTGCTGACACAAGTACACAGCGTCACACACAAGAACACTTTAAGCTGTTAGTGAACTCTGCTACCACCATTGTGCACACCACCATGGCTACTCGGGAAGGTGGAAGCCTGCTCATCCAATCGACATACCACTATTTAACCTGGCATTTAAGAAAGCCACCACACCATCTATTTTAAATCAAGAAAATCATATAGACTCTTTATCATTGAACATACCCAGAAGCAAGACAAACTGTCCTTCTCAACATACATCACAGTCACATCCTCAGGAAAAAAGAAGTTCCACTCCAACTAAAATAAATTAAAAAATAAGAAGTGACGACTTCTCCAGATGCAAAGAAATCTGCTTAACACCACAGGAAGTATGAAAGAACAAGGTATTATTAAACTCCCAAAGAAATGCAGTAATTCTGTAGCAATGGATCTCAACCAGAAAGAAACCCTCAAAATGCAAGATAAATGGTTTAAAATATTGACGTTAAAGAAGTTTAATAAAATTCAAGATTAATTTGAAAACTTATACAAATAAAGCAGAAATCAATTCAAAATGTGAATGAGAACTATATCAAGGAGACAGATATCTGAATTTTTAAAAACTTCCTAAAAATAAAAATATGTATTGAAGGAATTATAAAAACAGTTGAAAGCATCAATCATAGACTATACCAAGAAGAAAAGAGAATCACAGAACTTGAAGATATGTTTTGAATTAATCCAAACAAATAAAAATTAAAAACAATTAATAAAGCATTTGAGAAGTATGAGACTATAAAAAGTGAACTTATGAATCATCAATATTCCCAAAGGAAAAGAGAGAGCAAAAGGTTTAGCAACGTATTTAAGGAAATAATTGACTAAAACTTCTCTGATCTAGCAGGATATTTGGAAATCCAGATACTAAGAAACCCAGTGATTACCAGTGAAATGCATTGCAAAGTGGACTTTATCACAACATATTGTCATCAGACTGTCCAAAGTCAAAGGGAAAAAAAATTCTAAAATCAAAAAGAAAAAAGCATCTAATCACCTATTAAAAAAAAAAAAACCAATGTGACTAATAGCAGACTTCTCAGCAGAAATTTTATAAGCCAGAAAAGAATAGAATGCAGTTTTCAGTGACAAAATTTTAGAAACCTTCCAGTCACAAATGTTAGATCAAGTAGAATCAGCATCATAAAGGAAAGAGAAATATAATCATTCTCAGAAAAGCAAATGCTAACAGAATTCATTGCCACTAGACTGGCCCTACAAGAAATGATCAAAGGAGTCATAAACATGGAAACAAGTGAGGCACTGTGGCTCATGCCTGTAATCCCTGTAGTTTGGGAAGCCAAGGTGGGTGGATGGCTTGAGCTCAGGAGTTCAATACTTGCCTGGGCAATGTGGAGAAAATCTGTCTCCACCAAAAACACCAAAAAAAAAAAAAAAATAGCAAGGTGTGGTGACATGTGTCTGTGGTCTCAGCTCATGGGAGGCTGACATAGATTACTAAATACTGGGAGGTAGAGGTTTCAGTGAGCCCAGCTTGCACCACCGAACTCCAACCTGGCTGAAAAAAAGTGAGCCTCCATCACAAAACAAAAACAAACAAACCAAACAAACAAACAAAAAAAAACTTGGAAACAAAATATCAATATTTGCCTTCATAAAAACTTACAAAACTTACAGGTCTTAAAAACTGATTACATGAAGGAGAAAGACAAAGGAATCAATGGACAGCACAAAAGATCACCACCAAACCACAAAAACAGGAAAGAAAAGAATTTACGAAACAACTAGAAAACAATTAACAATATGACAGAAACAAAATCCCATATATCAATATTAATCTTAAATATAAATTGATTAAATATTCCACTTAAAAGATATAGATTGAAATAATGGATTAAAAAAACATGATCATATCACATGTTGTTTGCAAGAAACTCAACTTATCAGTAAAGATACATATAGACTGAATATAAAAGAGTGTGAAAAAAAATACTCCACACAAATGGAAGCCAAAAGCAAGCAGAAGTAACTATACTTATATCACGTAAAAAAAGACACTAAATCAACAACAGTAAAAAAAAAGAAAGAAAGAAAGACAGGCCTGTCATGATGGCTCACACCTGTAATCTGAGCACTTTGGGAGGCCAAGTCAGGCAAATTACCTGAGGTCAGGATTTCAAGACCAGCCTGCACAACATGGTGAAGCTCCATCTTTACTAAAAATACAAAAGTTAGCCAGACGTGGTGGTGAGTGCCTGTAATCCCAGCTACTGGGGAGGCTGAGGCAAGAGAATAATTTGAACCCAGAAGGTAAAGGTTGCAGTAAGCCAAGATTGCATCATTGCACGCCAACCTGGGTGACAAGAGTGAAGCTCCATCTCAAATAATAATAATAATAATAATAATAATAATAAATAAATAAAAGAGATCCAAGATGGCCCAATGGGAACAGCTCTGGAGTGCAGTTTCCAGTGAGAACAACGCAGAGGGTGAGTGATCACCACATTTCCAAACGAGTTATTACTGCCCACAGACCAGGAGATAACCGAGCTGAAAAGCACCATGAGTTTCCAGCACAGCTGTTTCAGTTGGGGCAGCGGGTCTCCGCACAAAAATTCACACAAATCTGGGCAGTCATTTCAACTGGCACCTGGAATGCCTGGGAGACAGAGCCACCCACTCACCTGAAAAAAAGGGGGCTGAAACAGGGAGTCAGGTGATCAACAGGGAGTCAGGTGATCTGACTTGGCAGGTCTCACCCCCAAAAAGGCTAGCAATCTGAAATGCGCTGGATTGGGAGTTTCATAGCAAGCGCTGCTGGACCCAGGATGGTCCAGCTCTGTTGGGGGAAGGGCATCCACCATTGCTGAGGCAGTCTGACACTACCGAGGCAGTCCACCACTACCCAGGCAGTCCGCCATTACTGAGGCAATCCACCATTACCAAGGCAGACCGCCATTACCAAGGCAGTTCTAACTATACCTCTATAAACAAAAGCACAAGGAAGTTCATAGAGCAGCTGGGCAGAGCCCATGGCAGCTCAGCAATTCCTCTGCTGGTAGACTGTGACTACCGCCTTGCTGGACAGGGCAGCTCTGAGAAAAGGCAGAAGCACATCAAGAACTTATAAATAAAGCCCTACCTTCCCAGGACAGAGCACCTGGGAAAAAATGAGGTTATGAATTCCGCTGCAGCAGACTTAAACATCTCTGCCCAGAACAATGGAGCTCACAGCTCAGCACTCGAGCTCCTATAAGGGACAGACTGTCTCCTCAAACACCTCACTGACCCCCTTATATCCAAAGAGTCATCTCATAAAGGAGACCTCTGGCTGACATCTGCCGGGTAGCCCTCTAGGATGAAGATAACAGAAGAAGAAACTGGCAGCAACCCTTACAGTTCTACAGCCACTGCAGGTGACCCCAGGCAAACAGGGTCTGGAATGGACCTCCAGCAGTCCTATAGGAGAGGGGCCTGACTGTTAGAAGGAATACTAAAAAACAGAAAGAAATAACTTCATCATCAACAAAAAGGACGTCCACTCAGAGACCCCATCTGAAAGTCACCAACTACGAAGACCACAGGTAGATAAATCCATAAAGACGGGAAGAAACCAGCCCAAAAAGGATGAAGACACACAAAATCAGAATGCCTCTCCTCCTGCAAGGGATCACAACTCATCACCAGCAAAGGATCAAAGCTGGATGGAGAATGAGTCTGATGAATTGACAGAAAGAGGCTTCAGAAGGTGAGGGATAACAAACTTCTCTGAGCTAAAAGAACATGTACTAACACAATGCAAAGAAATTAAGAACCTCAAAAAATGGTTTGATGAAATGCTAACAAGAATAAACAGCTTAAAGAAGAATATAAATGACTTAATGGAGATGAAAAACACAACATGAGAACTTCGTGAAGCATACACAAGTTTCAATGGCCAAATCGACCAAGCAGAAGAAAGGATATCAGAGATTGAAGACCAACTCAATGAAATAAAACAAGAAGGCAACATTAGAAAAAAAAGAGTGAAAAGAAATGAACAAAGACTCCAAGAAATAAGGGATTATGTGGAAAGACCTAATCTATGTTTGATAGGTGTACCTGAATGTGATGGAGAGAATGAATCCAAGCTGGAAAACAATCTTCAGGATACTATCCAGGAGAACTTCCCCAACCTTGAATAAGGCAAGCCAATATTCAAGTCCAGGAAATACAGAAAATTCCACAGAGATATTCCTCAAGAAGAGCAAACCCAAGGCACATAATCATTAGATTCACCAGGGTTGAAATGAAGGAAAAAAAAATGCTAAGGGCAGCAAGAGACAAAGGTCAGGTTGCCCATAAAAGGAAACCCATCAGACTCACAGTGGATCTTTTTGCAGAAATCTTACAAACCAGAAGAGAGTGGTAGCCAATATTCAACATCCTTAAAGAAAAGAACTTTCAACCCAGAATTTCTTATCCAGCCAAACTAAGCTTCATAAGTGAAAGAGAAACAAAATTCTTTATGAATGAGCAATTGCTCAAAGATTTCATCACCACCAGGCCTGCCTTACAAGAGCTTCTGAAAAAAGCACTAAACATAGAAAGGAACAACCAGTACCAGCAACTCCAAAAACATGCCAACTGGTAAACAACATTGACACAATAAAGAAACTGCATCAACTAATGGGCAAAACAGCCAGCTAGCATCAAAATGGCAGGATCAAATTCACACATAACAATATTAACCTTAAATGTAAATGGGCTAAATGCTCCAGTCAAAAGACAGACAGGTAAAGTGGATAAAAAGTCAAAAACCATCAGTGTGCTGTATCCAGAAAACCCATCTCACATGCAAGTATACACATAGGCTCAAAATAAAGGGATGGAAGAAGATTTACCAAGCAAATGCAGAGCAAAAATAGCAGAGGTTGCAACCCTAGTCTCTGATAAAATAGACTTTAAACCAACAAACTCAAAAGAGACAAAAAAGGGGCATTACTTAATGGTAAAAGGAACAATGCAACAAGAAGAGCTAATGATCCTAAGTACATACAGACCCAATAGAGGAGCACCCAGATACATAAAGCAAATTCTTAACGACTTACAAAGAGACTTAGACTCCCACACAATAATAGTGGGAGATTTTAACACTTCACTATCAATATTAGACAGACCAACTAGACAGAAAATTAACAAGGATATCCATGACTTGAACTCAGATCTGGACCAAGCAAACCTAATAGACATTTACAGAACTCTCCACTCCAAATCCACAGAAAGTACGTTCTTCTCAGCAACACATCACACCTACTCTAAAATTGGCCACATAATTGGAAGTAAATCACTCCTCAGGAAGTGCAAAAGAATGGAAATCATAACAAACAGTCTCTCAGACCACAGTGCAATCAAATTAGAACTCAGGATCAAGAAATTAACTCAGAACCACACAACTTCATGGAAACTGAAGAACTGGCTCTTGAATGTTGACTGGATAAACAATGAAATGAAGGCAGAAATAAAGATGTTCTTTGAAACCAATGAGAATGAAGACACAATGTACCAGAATCTCTGGGACACATTTAAAGCAGCGTCTAGAGGAAAATATATAGGAATAAATGCCCTTATGAGAAGAAAGGAAAGATCTAAAATCGACACCCTATCATCAAAATTGAAAGAGCTAGAGGAACAAGATCAAACAAATTTAAAACCTAGCAGAAGACAAGAAAGAACTAAGATCAGAGCAGAACTGAAGGAGATACAGACACAAAAAAACCCTTCAAAAAATCAATAAATCCAGGAGCTGGTTTTTCAAAAAGATCAACAAAATAGACCACTAGCCAGATTAATAAAAAAGAAAAGAGAGAAGAATCAAATAGATGCAATAAAAAATGATAAAGGGAATATTACCACAGATTCCACAGAAATACAAACCATCGTCAGAGATTATTACAAACAACTCTATGCACGTAAACTAGTAAACCTGGAAGAAATGGATAAATTCCTGGACACTTGCATCCTCCGAAGCCTAAACCAGGAAGAAATCGAAACCCTGAATAGACCAATAACAAGAGCTGATGTTGATGCAGCAATTAAAAGTCCACCACCCAAAAAAGCCCAGGTTCAAATGAGTTCACAGCCAAATTCTACCACACATACAAAGAGGAGCTGGTACCATTCCTTCAGAAACTATTCCAAACAATCCAAAAGAGCGAATCCTTCCCAACTCATTTTATGAGACAGCACATCAAAAAGCTTGTCCACCATGATCAAGTAGGTTGCATCCTGGGGATGCAAGGCTGGTTCAACATATGCAAGTCTTTAAACATAATTCACCACATAAACAGAACCAAAGACAAAAACCACATGATTATCTCAATTGATGCAGAGAAGGCCTTCAACAAAATTCAACATCCCTTTATGTTAAACTCTCAATAAACTAGGTATGGATGGAACATATCTCAAAAAAATAAAAGCTATTTACAACAACCCCACAGCGAATATCATACTGAATGGGCAAAAACTGGAAGCATTCCCTTTGAAATCTGGCACTAGACAAGGATGCCCTCTCTCACCACTCCTATTCAATATAGTATTGGAAGTTCTAGCCAGAGCAATCAGGCAAGAAAAAGAAATAAAGGTATTCAATTAGGAAAGGAGGAAGTCAAATTGTCTCTATTTGCAGACGACATGGTTGTACACTTAAAAGACCCTATTGTCTCAGCCCAAAATCTCCTGAAACTGATAAGCAGCTTCAGCAAAGTCTCAGGATACAAAATCAATGTGCAGAAATCACAAGCATTCCTATACACCAATAACAGACTTCAAGAGAGCCAAATCAAGAACAAACTGCCCTTCACAATTGCTACAAAGAGAATAAAATATCTAGGAATACAAATAACAAAGAATGTAAAGGACCTCTTCAAGGAGAACTACAAACCACTGCTCAAGGAAATAAGAGAGGACACAAACAGATGAAAAAACATTCCAGGCTTATGGTTAGGAAGAATCAATATCGTGAAAATGGCCATACTGCCCAAAGTAATTTATAGATTCAGTGCTATCCCCATCAAGCCACCTATGACCTTCTTTATAGAACTGGAAAAAAAAAAAAAAAAGTACCTTAAACTTCATATGGAACCAAAAGAGAGCCCGCGTAGCCAAGACAATTCTAAGCAAAAAGAACAAAGCTGGAGGCATCATGCTACCTGACTTCAAACTATACTATAAGACTACAGTAATCAAAACAGCATGGTACTGTTGCCAAAACAGAGATATAGACCAATGGAACAGAACAGAGGCCTTAGAGGCAATGCTACACATCTACAACCATCTGATCTTTGCCAGTTCACTCTAATGATTGTTTCTTTTGCTGTGCAGAAGCTCTGGAGATTAATTAGATCATATTTGTCTATTTTGGCTTTTGTTGCCAATGGTTTTGGTGTTTTAGTCATGAAGTCCTTGCCTATGCCTATGTCCTGAGTGGTTTTGCCTAGGTTTACTTCTAGGGTTTTTATGGTGTTAGGCCTTACATTTAAGTCCTTAATCCATCTGGAGTTAATTTTAGTGCAAGGTGTCAGAAAGGGGTCCAGGTTCTGCTTTCTGCACATGGCTAGCTAGTTTTCCCAACACCATTTATTAAACAGGGAATCCTTTCCTCATGGCTTGCTTTTCAATTTCCAGATACTTGGAAATTAAACAATATACTCCTGATCAATTTTTAGGTCAACAACAAAATTAGGACAGAAATTTAACAATGTTTTGAAACAAGTACAAACAAAACATACTAATATATCTGGGAAACAGCAAAAGCAATACTAAGAGAGATTATAGTGTTAAATACCTACATCAAAAAATACGACGATGACAAGTTAACAATGTAATGTCGCACTTCAAGAAACTAGAAAAAGCAAACCAAACCCAAAGCTAGTAGAATAAAATAAAGATAAGAGAAAAATTAAATAAAATTGAGACCCCAAAAACAATACAACAGATCAATAGAACAAAAAGTTGATTATTTGAAAGAATAAACAAAGAATGAAATCATGTCTTTTGTAACAACATGGGTGGAAGTGGAGGCCATTATCCTAGTTAACATGACTTAGAAACAGAAAGCCAAAAGCTCTCTTATAAGTGGCAACTAAACAATGCATACACATGGACATACAGAATGGAATAAGAGACATTGGAGACTTCAAAATGTAGATGGGTGGGAAGGGGATAGGAGATGAAATACTAACCATTCAGTACAACGTACACTATTTGTGTGATGAGTATACTTAAATCCCAGATTTCATCACAGTACAATATTTCCACATAAGAAAATTGTACTTGTACCCCCTAAATTTATTACAATAAACAAATAAAAATTTAAAAACTAAATAAAATAAATATGGAGCCAATTTTTCAAATATTTTAAATGGAATCACCAGGCATTATGCCATTTCCCTTGTGGTAGAGGGTGCAGTGTTTGTATAGTAACTCGTCCTATACTTTGCACATGCTCTGATATGTCCCAGATCACCGGACACTATAATTCTGTCCCTTGTGGTTGTTCTTGTACTGTTCCACAGCTTCTGCTATGTGTGAATTTGAACATGCAATCTAAAATATATGCCATTCCTGCTCTCCCAGTTCCTTCACAAAATATCATTATAATATGATATTTTAGCCTGGCTTCCATATGGATTTGGCTCCTAGGAAGTACTGACTGGCAAGATGCCAAAGGTTGGGAGGGAAGAGGCCTTGTTACTGTTGCCTGGCTCTTCCTTTCCAAGCTTTCATTTGGCAGAGGTTGCATTCCACTATTGAAAACCACAACTTCCATTGGGTGCCCCCGTCCCCACATACAATTCCAACTTTTTCTAAGTTCTATTATTCCTCATCCCCCTTCATTTGCCCCTTTAGGACTGGAGATGATAATGGCTTTCTGCTATCATTAATCTCAGGGTACTCCAACATCTCACTTTAGTATCCCTTAACTCTGTTTAGGTCTTTGTAAAGAGTCCCATTACTAAAGTCTCTTTAGTTATCTATTTCAAGTTTGCCTTCAGTTTCCTACCAGGCCTTGTTATAGAACAAGTGAATATCACTTACTGAAAGGTGTCCCCTTACAATTGTGTTAAGGATAAATATCCTCCAGATCAGTAACTAAATAGCAGATTCCAGGGATTATATTGATTGATTCTGGAAAATAGCCCACATCTAGAAACAGGTAGCTAAAATTTACAGTCACTACCTAATAATGGTTTTTATAATCCATTGGCATGTTTTAAGATGCATCTTTTTGTGGAAAAAAAATATTGGGTCATTACTACTGCATTTTCCAAGTTTTTGATAGTGGAAAACATTTTTGTATTTCCTCAGGGATATGACTTTGGAGTTGATATGATATTATAGTCAGCTGCTTTGACTTGGACTTTACTTTACATGTCAAGAACCCAATTAAGGCATTTTATGAGTTGTTATAAGTAGGTACTTACTTACAGCCTTATGAGGGAATACTCTGAATCTGGAGTATGTACAGGATCTTACTGGTTCTATAATAAAGTACATATATGTAAAATAATAGAATAGAAAAATAGAGAATAATAGAACTAGGTTCTTAATTCTGAATGATGGCATGTAGTGGTATTAAGGGGTCCAGAGAATGGGTGTTAATCCAGGATCCAGTGTCTAATACATTTTGTAGAGTCTGGAATTTTTTTTTCCACTAAAATGTTATATGGGAAAATAGCCATAGGTCCCTTTATGGGAGTCTAGGAATACAAGTGATAGTTCTTGCTGCTGATGTTGTTAACCCTTTTTCAAGGTTTCACAGTCTCCCCTTTATTTAGTAAATCTCATGCTTTTTAACTGGCTCATATTAGGGCATTAGATGAGGAACTATGACTCTCCTTTGGTTGCCCTGTGTTTACAGAATTTTCCTCCTAGTTAATGAGAAACTTAGTGATCTGCCTATATATTTATCATTACTCCCCACAAAGGTAATTTCACAGCAGATTGTTCTGATTCTTAATGCTGCCTTTTTGGCTCCTGTAATTCCCTGACTCCCATAACCACTACTGCCTGTAGTTACCTATGATTTTGTTATATTTTCACTGAAATTAATAATGGATTTCAGCCACAAGAGCACCTACCAACACCTCTGACCTTCAGAGAAGAGCTTAGTTTGGACAGGGGATTGCACTTGTTAAATCCACTCCAATATCTGTGTCTCCCTAAGTCTCTGTAGTTCTTTTTCTTTTTTAAATTGATTTTTAAATATATATTTCAGGGGCAAGAGAACAGATTTCTTACTTGCATATATTGTGTAGTGGTGAAGTGTGTGCTTTCAGTATACCCATCACCTAGTGAACATGGTACCCAATAGATAATTTTTCAACCCTCACCTCTCTACCTTTTGGAGTCTCTGATACCCATTATTCCACTCTGTATATCCACGTGTACACATTGTTTAGCTGCCATTTATAAAACATAACATGCAGTATTTGAATTCCTGTTTCTGAATTATTTCACTTAGTATAATGGCTGCCAGTCCCATTTATGTTGTTACATGATTTCATTCATTTTATGGATAAGTAGTATTCCATGATATGTATATACCACATTTTCTTCATCCAATCCCTCATTGACAAACACTTAGGTTGATTCCAAGACTTTGCTACTGTGAAAAGTGTTACAATGAACATATGAGTCCAGATGTCTTTTTGATACAATGATTTCTTTTTCTTTGGTCATTTACTAAGGAGTGGGATTGTTATATTGAATGGTAGTGATATTTTTACTTCTTAGAGAAATATTTATATTTCCATCAAGAGTGTTCCTTTTTCTGTGCAACCTGCCAACATCTGCTGTTTTTTGACTTTTTAATAATAGTCACTCTAATGGGGGAATGATGATATCTCACTGTGATTTTAACTTGCATTTCTAATTATTAGTTATGGTGAACATTTCTTCCATATGCTTGTTGGATACTTGGATGTCTTCTTTGGATCAATGTGTTTTAATGTCTTTTTCTGACTTTTTAACAGAGTTATTTGTTTTTTTTCTTATTGAGCTATTTTAATTCTTCATAGATTCTGAATATTAGTCCTTTGCTGAATGCTTAGTTTGCAAATATTTTCTCCTTTTCTGTAAGTTGTCTGTTTACTCTTTTGGTTATTTCTTTTGCTGTACAGAGGTTTTATAGTTTAATTAAGTACCATTTGTCAATTTTTGCTTTTGTTGCTTCTGCTTTTGATATTTAAGTCATAAATTCATGGCTTACGCCAATGTCCAAAAGACAATTTTTCTAGATTTTCTACGAGAATTTTTATAGTTTCAGGACTTATGTTCAAGTCCATAATCCATCTTGAGTTAATTTTTCTTTTTTTATTGCATTTTAGATTTTGAGGTACATATGAAGAACATGCAAGATTGTTGCATAGGTGCACACATGGCAGTGTGATTTGCTGCCTTCCTCCCCATCACCTATATCTGGCATTTCTCCCCATGCTATCTCTCCCCAACTCCCCACCCCCCACTGTCCCTCCCCTATTTCTCCCCCGACAAACCCTAGTGTGTGATGTTCCCCTTCCTGTGTCCATGTGTTCTCATTGTTCAACACCCACCTATGAGTGAGAATAGGCAGTGTTTGATTTTCTGTTCTTGTGTCAGTTTGCTGAGAATGATGGTTTCCAGGTTTGTCCATGTCCCTACAAAAGACACGAACTCATCGTTTCTTATGGCTGCATAGTATTCCATGGTGTATATGTGCCACATTTCCCCTGTCCAGTCTATCATTGATGGGTATTTGGGTTGGTTCCAGGTCTTTGCTATTGTAAACTGTGCTGCAATGAACATTCGTGTGCATGTGTCCTTATAGTAGAACGATTTATAATCCTTTGGATATATACCCAGTAATGGGATTGCTGGGTCAAATGGAATTTTTATTTCTAGGTCCTTGAGGAATCGCCACACTGTCTCCCACAATGGTTGAACTAGTTTACACTCCCACCAACAGTGTAGAAGTGTTCCTATTTCTCCACATCCTCTCCAGCATCTGTTGTCTCCCAAATTTTTAATGATCACCATTCTAATTGGTGTGAGATGGTATCTCAATGTAGTTTTGATTTGCATTTCTCTAATGACCAGTGATGATGAGCATTTTTTCACATGTTTATTGGCCTAATGTATGTCTTCTTTTGTGAAGTGTCTTTTCATATCCTTTGCCCACTTTTGAATGGGCTTATTTGTTTTTTTCTTGTAAATCTGTTTCAGTTCTTTATAGATTCTGGATGTTAGCCCTTTGTCAGACGGGTAGACTGCAAAAATTTTTTCCCATTCTGTTGGTTGTTGATTCACTCTAAT
The DNA here is from genome assembly GCA_004027715.1 of Plecturocebus donacophilus. Classification (NCBI taxonomy): domain Eukaryota; kingdom Metazoa; phylum Chordata; class Mammalia; order Primates; family Pitheciidae; genus Plecturocebus; species Plecturocebus donacophilus. Next base: position 130,557 of record PVKP010001728.1, read on the forward strand.
ACCGTTTCTTTTGCTTACAGAAGCTGTGGAGTTTTATTAGGTCCTATTTGTCTATTTTGGCTTTTGTTGCCAATGCTTTCGGTGTTTTGGTCATGAAGTCCTTGCCTATGCCTATGTCCAAAATGGTTTTGCTTAGGTTTTCTCCCAGGGTTTTCATGGTGTTAGGTCTTATGTTTAAGTCTTTAATCCATCTGGAGTTAATTTTAGTGTAAAGTGTCAGGAAGGGGTCCAGTTTCTGTTTTCTGCACATGGCTAGCCAGTTTTCCCAACACCATTTATTAAACAGGAAATCCTTTCCCCTTTGCTTGTTTTTGTCAGGTTTGTCAAAGATCAGATGGTTGTAGATGTGTGCTTTTGCCTCCGAGGCCTCTGTTCTGTTTCATTGGTCTGTATCTTTGTTTTGGTACCAGTACCACACTGTTTTCTTTATTGTAGCCTTGTAGTATAGTTTGAAGTCCAGTAGTGTGATGCCTCCCACTTTGTTCTTTTTGCTTAGAAATGACTTGCATATGCGGGCTCTCTTTTGGTTCCATATGAAGTTTAAGGTGATTGTTTCCAGTTCTGTGAAGAAGGTCATTGGTAGCTTGATGGGAATAGTATTGAATCTGTAAATTACTTTGGGCAGTATGGCCATTTTCACGATATTGATTCTTCCTAACCATGAACATGGAATGTTTCTCCATCTATTTGTGTCCTCTCTTATTTCATTGAGCAGTGGTTTGTAGTTCTCCTTGAAGAGATCCTTAACATTCCCTGTTAGTTGTATTCCTAGGTATTTTATTCTCTTTGTAGCAATTATGAATGGCAGTTTGTTCTTGATTTGGCTCTCTTTAAGTCTGTTATTGGTATATAGGAATGCTTGTGATTTTTGAACATTGATTTTGTATCCTGAGACTTTGCTGAAGCTGCTTATCAGTTTCAGGAGATTTTGGGCTGAGACGATGGGGTCTTGTGAATATACAATCATGTTGTCTGCAAATAGAGACAGTTTGACTTCCTCCTTTCCTATTTGAATAACCTTTATTTCTTTTTCTTGCCTGATTGCTCTGGTTAGAACTTCCAACATTATATTGAATAGGAGTGGTGAGAGAGGGCAACCTTGTCTAGTGCCAGATTTTAAAGGGAATGCTTCCAGTTTTTGCCCATTCAGTATGATATTGGCTGTTGGTTTGTCGTAAATAGCTTTTATTATTTTGAGATACGTTCCATCAATACCTAGTTTATTGAGGGTTTTTAGCATAAAGTGCTGTTGAATTTTGTCAAAGGCCTTCTCTGCATCAATTTAGATAATCATGTGGTTTTTGTCTTTGGTCCCGTTTATGTGGTGAATTATGTTTATAGGCTTGCATATGTTGAACCAGCCTTGCATCCCCAGGATGAAGCCTACTTGATCATGGTGGATAAGCTTTTTGATGTGCTGTTGTAATCGGTTTGCCAGTATTTTTTGAAGATTTTGACATCTATGTTCATCATGGATATTGGCCTGAAGTTTTCTCTTCTTGCTGAGTCTCTGCCAGGTTTTGGTATCAGGATGATGTGGGTCTCATAAAATGATTTGGGAAGGATTCCCTCTTTTTGGATTGTTTGGAATAGTTTCTGAAGGAATGGTAACAGCTCCTCTTTGTATGTCTGGTAGAATTTGGCTGTGAACCCATTTGAACCTGGGCTTTTTTGGGTGGTAGGCTTTTAATTGCTGCCTCAACTTCAGCCCTTGTTATTGGTCTATTCAGGGTTTTGACTTCTTCCTGGTTTAGGCTTGGGAGGATGCAAGTGTTCAGGAATTTATCCATTTCTTCCAGGTTTACTAGTTTATGTGCATAGAGTTGTTTGTAATAACCTCTGATGATGGTTTGTATTTCTGTGGAATCTGTGATGATGTCCCCTTTATCATTTTTTATTGCATCTATTTGATTATTATCTTCTTTTCTTTTTTATTAATCTGGCTAGTGGTCTATTTTGTTGATCTTTTCAAAAAACCAGCTCCTGAATTTATTGATTTTTGAAGGGTTTTTTGTGTCTGTATCTCCTTCAGTTCTGCTCTGATCTTAGTTCTTTCTTGTCTTCTGCTTGGTTTTAAATTTGTTTGATCTTGTTCCTCTAGCTCTTTCAATTTTGATGAGAGGATGTCAATTTTAGATCTTTCCTTTTTCTCATGTGGCCGTTTATTTCAATATATTTTCCTCTAGATGCTGCTTTAAATGTGTCCCAGAGATTCTGGTACGTGTGTCTTCGTTCCTGTTGGTTTTGAAGAACATCTTTATTTCTGCCTTAATTTCATTGTTTATCCAGTCAACATTCAAGAGCCAGTTGTTCAGTTTCCATGAAGCTGTGTAATTCTGAGTTAGTTTCTGAATTCTGAGTTCTAACTTGATTGCACTGTGGTCTGAGAGACTGTTTGTTATGATTTCCATTCTTTTGTATTTTCTGAGGAGTGATTTACTTCCAATTATGTGGTCAATTTTAGAGTAGGTGTGAGGTGGTGCTGAGAAGAATGTATATTCTGTGGATTTGGGGTGGAGAGTTCCATAAATGTGTATTACGTTGGCTTGGTCCAGGTCTGAATTCAAGTCCTGGATATGCTTGTTAATTTTCTGTCTTGTTGATCTGTCTAATATTGACAGTGGGGTGTGAAAGTCTCCCACTATTATTGTGTGGGAGTCTAAGTCTCTTTGTAAGTCATTAAGAACTTGCTTTATGTATCTAGGTGCTCCTGTATTGGGACTGTATATATTTAGGATCATTAACTCTTCTTGTTGCATTGATCCTTTTACCATTATGTAATGTCCTTCTTTGTCTCTTTTGATCTCTGTTGGTCTGAAGTCTATTTTGTCAGAGATGAGAATTGCAACTCCTGCTTTTTTTCTCTCTCAATTTGCTTGGTAAATCTTTCTCCATCCCTTTATTTTGAGTCGATGTATATCCTTGCATGTGAGATGCATTTCCTGGATACAGCACACAATGGATTTTGGTTTTTTATACAATTTGCCAGTCTGTGTCTTTTGATTGGGGCATTTAGTCCATTTACATTTAGTGTTAATATTGTTATATGTGAATTTGATCCTGCCATTTTGATGCTAGCTGGCTGTTTTGCCCATTAGTTGATGCATATTCTTCATTGTGTTGATGCTCTTTACCAGTTGGTATGTTTTTGGAGTGGCTGGAACTGGTTGTTTCTTTCTATGTTTAATGCTTCTTTCCGGAGCTCTTGTAAAGTAGATCTGGTGGTGATGAAATCTCTGAGTAGTTGCTTGTTCGCAAAGGATTTTATTTTTCCTTCACTTATGAAGCTTAGTTTGGCTGGATAAGAAGTTCTGGGTTGAAAGTTCTTTTCTTTAAGTATGTTGAATATTGGTCCCCACTCTCTTCTGGCTTGTAGGGTTTCTGCTGAGAGATCTGCTGTGAGTCTGATGGGCTTCCCTTTATGGGTAGTCCAACCTTTCTCTCTGGCTGCCCTTAGTATTTGCTCCTTGATTTCAACCCTGGTGAATCTGACGATTATGTGCCTTGGGGTTGCTCTTCTTGAGGAATATCTTTATGGTGTTCTCTGTATTTCCTGGACTTGAAAATTGGCCTGCCTTGCTAGACTGGGGAAGTTTTCCTGGATAATATCCTGAAGAGTATTTTCCAGCTTGGATTCATTCTCTCCATCACATTCAGGTATACCTATCAAACGTTGATTAGGTCTTTTCACATAGTCCCATATTTCTTGAAGACTTTGTTTATTCCTTGGTACCGTTTTTTCTCTAATCTTGCCTTCTCATTTTATTTCATTGAGTTGATCTTCAACCTCTGATATCCTTTCTTCTGCTTGGTCAATTTGGCTGTTGAAACTTGTGCATGCTTTGTGAAGTTCTTGTGTTGTGTTTTTCAGCTCCATCAATTCACTTATATTCCTCTCTAAGTTGTTTATTCTCATTAGCATTTTGTCAAATCTTTTTTCTAGGTTCTTAGTTTCTTTGCATTGGGTTAGAACACGTTCTTTCAGCTCAGAGAAGTTTCTTATTACCCACCTTCTGAAGCCTGATTCTGTCCATTCTTCGCACTCATTCTCCATCCAGCCTTGTTCCCTTGCTGGTGAGGAGTTGTGATTCCTTGAAGGAGGAGAGGAGTTCTGGTTTTGGGTGTTTTCACCGTTTTTGCACTGTTTTCTTCCCATCTTTGTGGATTTATCCACCTGTCATCTTTGTAGTTGTTGACTTTCAGATTGGGTCTCTGAGTGGACATCCAGTTTGTTGATGATGAAGTTATTTCTCTCTGTTTCTTAGTTTTCCTTCTAACATTCAGGCCCCTCTGCTGTAGGAATGCTGAGGTCCACTCCAGGCCTTGCTTGCCTGGGGATCACCTGCAGCTGCTGCTGCAGAACAGTAAGGGTAGGTGCCAGTTTCTTCTTCTGCTATCTTTGTCCCAGAAGAATGCCTGCCAGATGTCCGTCTGAGCTCTCCTTTATGAGGTGACTCTTTGGATATATGGGGGTCAGGCAACTGCTTGAGGAGACAGCCTGTCCTTTATAGGAGCTCATGTGCTGAGCTGTGAGCTCCGTTGTTCATTCAGAGCTGCTGTGGAGGTATGTTTAAGTCTGCTGCAGCAGAACTCATAATCCCCCCCTTTTTTTTCCCAGGTGCTCTGTCCCAGGGATTTAGGGCTTTGTTTATGAGTCTCTGTTGTCCTACTGCCTTTTTTCAGGGCTGCCCTGCCCTGCCAGGAGGCAGCCTAGTCACTGTCTGCCTACAGAGGCTTTGCTGAGCAGCTGTGGGCTCCACCCAGCTGCCATGTGAACTTCACTGCAGTTCTGTTTATACGGATGTAGTTAGAACTGCCTCGGCAATGGCGGCCCACCTCTATAATGGCGGACTCTCTCTGTAATGGCGGTCTGCCTCAGCAATGGTGGACTACCTCCGTAGTGCTGCCACAGTAATGATGGACGTCCCTCCCCCACAGAGCTAGACTGTCCCAGTTTCAGCTGTGCTTGCTGTGAAACTCTCAATCCAGAGCGTTTCAGATTGCTGTTTTTTTGTGGGGGTGGAATCTGCAGAGCCTGATCACCTGGCTCCCTGACTCAGAGCAAATGGTCAACTATCTCCTAAGTGTTCCAATCACCTATTGAAAAGGTGCCGGGATCTGTGCAATTTCCCGTGTGGCGACCCACTGCGCCTGCAATGGCTGAAACAGCCACACTGAGATTCCTGGTGCTTTTTTGTCTGGGACTCTCCTGGCCTAGTTCCCTGTTTCAGTCCCCTTTTCTATCAGTTGAATGGGTGACTGTCTTCCTGTAGCTCTAATTGCCAGCTGAAATGGTGCCCACTGAGAACTGCTGTGCTGGGGCCCCGGCCAAGACAACCACGCAGGCCAAAACAGCCATGCTGGGGTGCCAGCCAAAACAGCCATGCAGGCTGAAACAGCCGTGCCAGGGCGCCAGCCAAAACAGCCGCGCAGGCTGAAACAGCCGAACTGGTGACCTGTGGGGCTCCTCGGCCTGGGAATCTCTTGGTCTGTGGGCAATAAAAATCCATCTGGAAATGCGGCATCCACTCACCGTCTGTGCTTTTGCTGGGAGCTGCAATCCTGAGCTGCTCCTAATCGGCCATCTTGGCTCCATCTCAAGTTAATTTTTTTATATGGTGAGAGGTAGGACTCCAGTTTTATTCTTCTGCATATAGGTATGCAATTTTCCCAGCAACATTTATTGAACAGGGTGTCCTTTCCTCACTGTATATTTTTGTCAATTTTGTCAACGATCAGTTCATTGTAAGTGTGTGGCTTTATTTCTGGGTTCTCTATCCTATTTCATTGATATCTGTGCCTAGTTTTATACCCATATTACTGCGTTTTGGTTATTGTAGCATTTTAGTATAATGTGAATTCAAGTAATGAGTCTCCTGCTTTGTCTTTTTTTCTCAGGATTCTTTTGGCTATTTAGGGTCTTTTTGGTTTCATATAAATTTTAGATGTTTTTTCTAATTCTATGAAGAGTGATATCCATAACTTGATAGGAATTGCATTGAAGCTGTAGATTGCTTTGGGAAGTATGCTCATTTTAATGACATTGATTCTTCCAATCCATGAACATGAGCTGTTTTCTCATTTGTTTGTATTATTTGCAATTTCTTTCCTCAGGATTTTGTTGTTATCTTTCACTTACTTGGTTAAATATAACCCTAGGGTTTTGTGTGTATGTGGTTATTGGAAATAGGATGGAGTTCTTTGATTCTCAGCTTGATCATTTTTGGTGTATAGAAATGCCACTAATTTTTTCACATTGACTTTGTGTTTTAAGACTTCCATGAGGTCATTTATCAAATCTAGGAGTCTTTTGGACGAGTTTTAAGGTTTTCTAGGTATAAGATCATAATATCTGCAAACAGATAATCTGTCTTCCACTTTTCCAATTTTAAAATACTTTTTTTCGTCTTGCCTAATTGTTCTGGCAAGGACTTCCAGTATCATGTTAAATTAGATTATCAAAAGTGAGCATCCTTGTCTTTTTCCAGTTCTTACAGGAAATTTTTTCAGCGTTTCCTAATCCAGAATGATGGTGGCTGTGGGTTTGTGGTATAGGGCTTTCATTATTTTGAGTTATGTTCCATTTTTTCCTCGTTTGTCGAGGATTTTTATCATAAGATAATGCAGGATTTTACCGAATGATTTTTCTGCATCTATTGAATAATCATATGGCTTTGTTTTTAATTCTTTTTATGTGATTTATGGGATTTTTTTTATCTGAATGTCTAAATCTTTTGGAAGACCAGAGAAGTTTTCAGAAATTTTTCTCTCAAATAGATTTTTAATAATTTTTGCTTTTTCTCCTTGTCTCTCTGGAATACCTATAACTGATAGATCTTGATGCTTTACATAATCTCATGTTTCTCAAAGGCTTGGTTCATTTTTTATTGTTGTTTCTTTTTTTCTGACGGAGTTAATTCAAAAGTCTTGTCTTTCATTTCTGAAATTATTTCTTCTGCTTTGTCTAGTTTACTATTAAAGCTTTCAACTGTATTTTGTAACTCCTTTAATGATTTTTTTATTTCCAGAAGTTCTGCTTTTTTTTTAATTTATTTATTTAAATCAGTGTCTTCTGTCATGTTCTGTATTTCTTTTCTGATTTCCTTATGTTGGAAGCCAAAGAGATCAGAAAAGAAATACAGAATATGACAGAAGACACTTTCATTTTTAAAATTTTTTATCTGTCATTTTAGCATTTTCATTTGGTTAGCATCCATTAAAAGAGAGCTGATTACAACATCCTTTGGGATGTTGTAATTCTCTGCCTTTTTCATACTGCCTGATTTCCTACACTGTGGTCATTTGGCTTCAATTCATTGTGTTTTCCAGTGTCCAAATCTCTATATGAGTTTATTGGTTATAGACAGCCTCTGTGCGGTGGCTTTCTGAAATGCTGATTGTAGTAATGATGTACTTGGCATATGAGCAAGCTCTTTGCCTTCTGCAGGACTGGGGTTGCAAAGGTCTCAGCAATGTTATTTCTTTCCCCAGCATTATGCACTTCTGTCAGCAGGTTCTGTACTGAGTTGTGCAGTTCAACCTCCAGATCAGTAGGTGGCACTTAGGGGTCAGAGCTGGCTGCAGCAGAAGCAAGTGAGAATGTACTTGATTTCTGTTTACTGGGAGGTATTCTGATGTTTCAGGTGATGGTCTGATTTGTGAAATGCTTCATGCCTTGGGTTCTCTGCTCAGCCTGGGGGATGAGGGGACAAAGTTGGGTGGAGATGGACCACCAAGCTTGTCTACAAATAGCTAACAACAAGTACAGACACCAGCCCTGACAGGATGTCAGGGAGCACTGGTCACATGTATTGAGATCTACACAGGACAGGGGAGGCAGCTGCACCAGCTCCATATCCTAAGCAGGCAGGAATGCAATTCATTTCCCTATCACCCTC